>JAWZYV010020232.1:0-22079 GCA_038373885.1 Cheiracanthium punctorium | reverse complement strand
GGCAAACACTGGCCCGTTTTGAACTCTAAACAACATCGGTGGATTAAATAACCTACTTATACACAATTACAATTCACATTGAAAACCTTAAGCAATTGCGAAAATTCTTTAAAAAAAAACACTTACCTTTATCTAAAGAAACTCCTCAAAAATATCCAAAACACACAACAGCTAATAACATAACACCAAAACGCTTTCTTTTACTAACTAACCACATAACCAACATATACTAACCACACACCAAACACCAATAACACAAAACAAGAACTGACTCATCGATTTCAAATTTCCTCCTTTTAAAACCTCGGTTCATCGATTACAGTTAAATTGCCTTAACCAATCACAAAATTCCTTTACCAAACATCCTGGTATCGTTTAATGAACCCACCGAGCGTTTTTTCATCAAACTACAGCATCATCCAACACCTCAACTCAATCTACACAGGTTACAACAGACATCTGACTCTAAGGCTAAAGTAAACAAACTTTCGACCAAACTCCAAGCTTGGCGACACATCGGCGCTTGGCGAGGACACCCGATAACTAAATTTCCCCCTATTTACAAGTGTTACTAGTGTGACTAAAGTGTTTGTATTCCATACATGTTAGCAACTGTGATATAGCATTTCGAAGTAACGTTTAACTATCTGAATCTTTCATTTCAGATTACTTAACACAAAATTTGTATTTAGTAAGTAAACCCCTTCTATTTTTCCAAATATGGAAATTCTTCAAAATAAAATACAAGTATTCTACGAAATTGATTTCAAAATCAGTCGTTTGTCTGGATTTTGGCCAGCGGCAGTATTGCTCATGAGTGTTGCGAAAGTTTTAAAACATGTGTTGCTCTTAAGTTTATATTATGTTTATTTCCCTATTAGTAGAGTCTCTAAATCACACATAAAATTATTTTAATTTTGATGCATCCCATGGAAAAATAACAAATAACATATCGCCCACTTATCAATCTGGCCAGAAAACCGCTTAATAATTCACTTCAAACTTTAGTCACAGCTGCACAAGGCTCCGGTGGCTGAATGGATAATGCGCTCGGCTACGAATCGAAAGGTACCGGGTTCTAGTCTAGCCACGGACACTCGATGGAAACAGATTAAAATAACTTAAAATTACAGCATAGAGAGGGAAAATGCGCGGAAAAATAAAGCATGTGGGGCGCGTTTGCCAGCGGGCGCCCCGTGTATTTAGAAAATTTTTTAAGCTTGAAATGTCAAGCTTAATGCAAGCTGGGCAAGTGTAAACTAGAACACTTGATTCAAGCTTGCATCAAGCTTACACGACTGGAATTTTCAAGCTTAATTCAAGCTTATTGACTTAATAAATCAAGCTTGCTGCAAGTTTGATGCAAGTTTGCTGTGCTGTCTGGGGTAGGAATATTAACCAGCTACAATATTGCTAATTATAGATTATCAGTAAAGAATAACTATTTGATATATTTTCTTTTTATTACGGAGAAATACAATCAAAGTTTCCAAAATTAATCACTAGATGGGGGACATTTGGGATATAAAAATAAAAACGAGATTGTGTATGTGAGGACATTCTTATTTAAAACTATTCCAAAATCTGCTAAAATTATGTACTGTATAATATATCAAAAAAATAATTAACTTATGTAAAAATTACTTAATACATAATTTTAATTAACAAGCAATTGGTCATTCCAAGATCATCAGAAAGAGTAAATATTTTAAGAATTTTTTTTATAATACAAAAGGAAAAATAAACACAAGTTCAAAGCTAATCCTAAATATTTCAAAATTTCTTATTATTATGAGAAATACAAAGTTTCCAAAAGTAATCGCTAGATGGCGACACCATTCATTTCCTGAGCGGATCGAATTTTGAACCCCGTATGAAGGGAATGAAGTCTACATGCGCATTGAATGGTTCCAAAGTTAGGCCGGCGGGGGCTAGACGCTTGTGTTCCTCTGGGCATCTGAACGAAAACGAACGGACAATCCTTCCCCGCCCGACCTTACGGAATGTCCATCAGAATCGGTGCCAACGCCCACATCCTCCATAACTCTACATCCGACTGTGACTAACCCAACATCCTTCATCACGTCAACTCCTGCTGTGACTACAACTTCTGGTCGGAGAGTGCGTTTTAATTCAAGATATTTGTGAATGTTTCGTGGTCACAGGAGGAGAGTACTGTGGCGACCTCCACAGTTAGCGATCGTCTAGTCGGTGCATTCCCTAGTGCCGACCCGAACTGTCGGCGGTCGTACACTTTTGAGGAATTTCTGCGCGTCCCTTCGCGCACGCTGTGACGAGCGCTCTCGGTTGCACAGCCAGTGAATCTGGCAACGCTGGTGGACGGCACCGTATATAAAAGGACTCGTGACACATGTTACACTAGCTTCTTTTCTTCGCCTCGCGCTCACTGCCAGAGCTTGTTAGGGTCTGACATCGCCGCAGTAATCTCCTGCATCCGGAAACTAGCGTGTTACGGCGCGGAAGGCGATAACTGTCAACCGCGCAGGAAAATACTTTTGCACCTGGCTCGCGCTGAAGTGAAGAGAGAATTACGCTTCCACTCGCGGTCGGTGTGCACGTACGATGGCTTAGCTCCAGCGGCCAAATGTGACATGCTTAATTCTTTATCGTTTCAGTGTGTAACGTAAATTCGTAGAAGTTTTAAAATAAATATGGTTTAAGTGTTGATTTGTGTAATGTTTAATTATTTAATGGTTTGTATTAGCAACCTTCTAAAGTGGTGACCCGTGTGAAAAGAAAACTCAACACGTGCAGTAATGTAACCTCATCCATGTGCATCTGTTTCAAGAACGTATATAAGTGGATTTTGAATGCTCAAGAACGTATATAAGTGGATTTTGTATGCTCAAACCGATATATTTTTCATCGGTATATTTCGTGTGTGTAAAAAAACCGCAGTGTGTTGTCGACGTGAAATAAGTTATGTGTACAACGTGAGCTGAACCAAGCTTTGTGAGTTGTGGTTTTGTGAGCAGCTTAAATCATCATATTGAAATTCCTGTGCACGTGTTCCCGGTGTTATTTATGTGGTTACGGTAATAAGCATCCGGCTACATATTAGTGTGCTCTTCTGTGTTAATGTATTGCGCAAAGCGTGAAGTCTTCCCCGGTAAGTGTTTTACACACTTTTTCCCATGTTGCGTTTAAATTTTATACAAATAATACAGATACATAGAATAATGAACTTAATAAAAGATAACTACAATAGATTAATAGAACTGTACAGTGATATAAAATTTAGATATACTGAGCTTTCCCCCGGTGTTATAATTAATAATAATAACTGGCAGTGATAATGGCCTAAATCTTGGCGCACTGGAAAAGAAAAAAAAAAAAGCTAAGGTGACATTATAAAACAGTCGTTGCTCGTGCCTGGTCGATATGGTTGACAGTGCTGGTGAAGTCATTTATTTATTATTAATATCTTTCAATTGACAATGATACAGGACTGCTACTGGAAAGAATGAACTTGAATATATTGGACATATAGGGAAACATCAAAGGCAGTGTGCCAAGTTAAATGTTGTAAAGTGGAGGTTGCTCATTTTTTTCTTCTTATTTTTATTATTTTAACTTTTTATGTTCTTTTGTTGTTTGTTCTGCCGCAGGCTTCTGAGTTCTGCCTGCGGCATAGTTTGTATTTTTATGATTTTAAATAAATGTTTCCCCAGAGGGATTAATGCCGTAAACCCTTGGGTCGGCCCCTCTGGTGGATTTCTTGCACCCTATTATCGGCGCAGATTTTCTGCAGAAGTTTTCACTGTTGGTTGGCATTAAAAATCATCACCTGGTGGACACGGTTACGAATCTAACATATTCCGGTGTTGTGCGTAGCCGCGTGAATTTAAGTGTTAATCTTATTTTTGGAGAAACTCCTTTTCACGAGCTTCTTAGGGAATTTCCCACAATAACACGCCCTGTTATTGGACACACCTAACCCAAACACAATGTTACCCATCACATTGAGACGCCGGGACAGCCAATTTGCTCTAAGCCGAGGCGTCTCCCTCCCGATAAACTGAAAGCTGCGAAAGACGAATTTTCATATTTGTTAGAGCAGGGCCTCTGTCGACCTTCAAAAAGCCCATGGGTCAGTCCGCTCCATTTGGTCAAAAAGCGTAATGGCGATTGGCGCCCGTGTGGCGATTACCACCGCTTGAACGCTGCTACCGTACCAGATCGTTACCCCGTTCTCATATTCAGGACTGTATGCAGGTGTTGGACGGTAAAACTATATTTTCTACTCTTGATCTGGAGCTGGCATACCATCAAATCCCAGCTAACCCTGCGGATATTCCGAAGACTGCCGTAATAACACCTTTTGGTCTATTCGAATTCCCCGTAATGACATTTGGTCTCTCAACGCGGCGCAGACCTTTCAACGCTTCATCCATCAGGTTTTGTTCGGGTTAGATTTTTGCGTTCCATATTTTGATGACGTCTTAGTCGCTTCGGCATCGGAGCAGGAGCATTTGACTCACCTTCGAACGGTGTTTGAACGGTTTCAGGAATACGGCGTTAGCCTATACACATCTAAATGTGTTTTCGGTGAACCCAAAGTATCTTTCCTTGGGCACGACCGCGAGCTTTTGGCGATCTACGCCGCCATTAAATATTTCCGTCACTTCCTAGAAGGACGTAGTTTCGTAATATTTACGAACCACAAACCGCTGATCTTCGCGTTCAAACAGCGTTCAGACAAAACATCCCCCCGCCAACTGCGTCATCTAGATTTTATCAGCCAATTCTCCACTGATATCCGCCATATCGATGGTGCCGATAATAGTGTCGCTGATGCTCTGTCCCGAATTGAGGAAATTTCAATTGAGGAAATTCCCACTGACTTCGTCGACCTGGCAGCCGAGCAAAAGCAGGATGCGGAGCTCCAAGTCCTCCTGCAGAATGCAACTAGCAACTTGAAGCTACAGCCAATGAAACTGGCACTTGACACATCACTTTATTGCGATGTTCAGGGCTCCAGCATCAGACTTTACGTTCCCACAAATTTCCGGCGTGCCATCTTCGATTCGTTACATCGACTGTCTCATCCCGGAGTACGAACTTCAAGAAAACTGGTGCAACAGCGTTTCATTTGGCTGGGAATGAACAAAGACGTTCGCGATGGACACGCTCATGCATCGAATGCCAAAAGTCAAAAATCGTCAAGCAGACGAACAGCCTGTTACAAAGATTCGACTTGCCGACTTGCCGATTTCAACCCGTACACTTAGACATAGTTGGGCCGTTGCCACCTTCCAATGGGTTCACATACCTTCTCACGTGTATTGATAGATTCTCCCGCTGGCCTGTGGCCATTCCCATAGCGGATATCTCCGCGGATACCATAGCGAAGCAGTGTTATAATTGCTGGATTGCGCGCTTTGGAGTTCCTAAGCGGATCACAACTGATCAAGGACGTCAGTTCGGGAGTCAGCTTTTCACATCTTTGACCACGTTCTTAGGAACTCACAGAACCGCACTAGCCCCGCACTAAGGAACGCACTAGCCCCTACCACCAGCCTGCGAATGGAATTTTGTAACGGTTCCACAGGTCTCTGAAACAGTCTATTAGGTGTCGCACAGCCGTTCACTGGACCGATGTTCTACCTACCGCCTGCTCGGTCTGTGTTCCGCTTTTAAAGAGGATCTTAATGCCTCTGCTGCCGAACTAATCTATGGTGTGATGTGAGTCTCCGGCTGCCCGGAGAACTCCTACACGCAGACATTGCATCTTCTTGTGTCAGCCCACAAAACTTTGTCCAACAGCTAAAAGATTGTATGTCAGCTCTTCGTCCCGTTCCTACTAGTTCTCATTGCTCAAAAACGGTGTTTATACACAAAGAGCTGGAAAATTCGACGCACGTATTTCTACGAAATGATGTGTCACGAACTGCATTCGCACCGCATTATACCGGCTGGCTCCCATAATGTCCTGGAGAGAGACAACAAACAGGAAACTTTTAGAATTTTGGTGAACAACAAGGTAGCGGTCATTAACATTGATCGCCTCAAGCCCGCATTTCTCTGGGCATCTGAACGAACGGACAATTCTTCCCCGCTCGACCTTAAGGAATGTCCATCAGAATCATACACCGTCCTGAGCACTGGGAGTCTTTTCTAGAAGAACTAAATCAAGACGAGTCCGATGTTTGGAAAATAATTAAAAGATTTCGGAGGAAAAAATACGATTTCCCCCCTCTCCGGAGCCCTTCAGGTATTGCTTACACGGATGAGGACAAAGCCAACACTCTAGCGCAAGCTTACACACAACAATTCACTCTACACTCTGATTTCGTTAACGCTGATTTTGATAGAGATATCAAGGCTCAGATTTAGGAATTTCTAAGTCGTCCCCGACTCAATCCTTACCCCTTACTACTAACTTAGAAGTATGCGAAATAATTAGCAAACTTAACAATAAAAACGCCCCCTGAATAGACAACATAACTAATCTTATGCTTAAAAATATCCCACATAACATTCTTGATCTTATAACTCAAATCATAAACACAATTCTCGATCTCAAAGTTTTTCTTGATGTTTGGAAAACGGCCATTGTTTGTGCCATTCCTAAGTCTGGTAACCTGGCTATCCCAGAAAATTACAGACCCATTAGTCTTCTGAGCAGTCTCAGTAAAGTAGCTGAAAAAATTATCCTGAGGAGACTTAACTCTCACTTGTGGGATAGGGATAACAACATCATTATTCCCGAGCAATTTGGCTTTAGGCTTAAATGCTACCACTCACCAGCTCCTCAGAGTAGTGGAATTTCTTTATGAGGGCTTTAACCTCAAGGAATCCACCAGAGCAGTAATGCTGTATATTAGCAAAGCTTTTGACCGCGTCTGCCATATCTCACTTATTTACAAACTAATCACTATAAACACGCCGGACGCGTTGATTCATTTGATTAGCTCTTTATCTGAGAAATCGAAAGTTCTCCGTCCGCATCATCAACACGTACTCCACTCACACTCCTATAGAGGCTGGTGTACAACAAGGATCACTCCTTGTTCCTACACTGTTCAACACTTATATAAATGATATTCCAAGAGATTCTCACACATCTTTAGCAGTATATGCAGACGATACGGCTATAATGTCCAGATCCACACACCCTGACACTAGGGTCAACAAAATTCAGCACCACATTGACACACTTGAAGATTGGTTCGCCACTTGGAAATTAAAAGTAAATCCCTCTAAGTGTCAGGCCATTCACTTCACTAGATCCCGCAAGATTGCGAAACCAATATATATTAATGGCCAAAGAGTTGAATGGGGCAGGACCTGTAAGTATTTGGGAGTCATGCTGGATTCCAGACTGACTTGGAAGGCATAGGCCACTTATGCCCGTAACAAAATGATTGCGACCGAAAAATCTATCTCAAAGTTACTATACCAAAGCAAACATGGCATTCCCAACAAACGAAAACTGTACTACATGATTGTTCTCCCTGCAGGTTCATACGCTAGCCCCATTTGGGGTTATGCTGCGAAAACAAATTTAAACTTAATCACAACTCAACACAACAAAATATTACGAAAAACTAGACATGCTGATAGATACATGAGAAACTCGGTTATACGTAGAGATCTCATGATTAGAGGTGGGGAAAACCGTTATTTTCAAAGAACAGTTGTTCACCGTTCCCGTTCTTTTTTAAAGAACAGTTCTTTTTCCTGTTCTTTTGAGAAAAGGTTCTTTGATTTATGGTAGCTTTATTATGACAATTTTATTCAATTTAAAAATGAAAATATACGTCTTTTTTAACATGTATTATACTTTAGTACAAGTGTAAAACCCGCAGTGGTCTGGGCACTAAACTCCGTTCCCATAAGAACACGAAAAGTGAAGCAGCATCCGGCTTGGCCAGTGCTTGGGAGGGTCAACTTCTTCTCGTGGGACTGTGTACCCTAATGGGAGCTGGTGCACGTAAAATACGTAGTGGCTTCAATGTCCTCCAAATTGTTAAACAATACCTCTGGGGGTGCCGATTTCAGGGGGTGGGTCCCACCTCTGGAATTGGTTCAAAATTAGAGGACCCCAATCTGAGTCGGAGTTCCTCCCACTGGGGCTCATTAAAATGGAAGCCGCCCCTTCCGCCCATCGCCTGCCTATTTGAGAGATCTGGCACCTCCCCGCGGGTTGCCAGAGGGCATTAACAACAACAATTGTAAAATGTTTAAAAAAACTTTACAACCAACATTCTGGCCTTCTTCAATCAAGTATATTAACAGTAATTTTTTGAAACAATATTTTAATAATATTAACGTTCTATAATATACTGTTAAATATGCACATCTTTTTAAAATCAAAATTTTTTCCAATGCTTTTTATTTACTTTTTTTGTCCTTACTCATAGCACGTATGTAAAAATAAATGGTAAAACTGAAATTCTAGAGAGACTTATTTAGGCCAGGCTTAATTTTCGATTACTTACCTGAGTAATACAATATTGCTTACATTAGTAAACAATATTTGATTCTGAAAGCTCCTAAAATGACATAATATTCATAACTGTTTGATTAGAATTGTCAGTATTTTAATTAAATATAATGAAACACTATAGAAGAGCTAAAGAACTAGTATACTTCTTCTGTGTCGCTTTCATTAATTTAAAATCCGTATTTAGTAAAAGACAATATTACAAAATCTTCATTTTTTAAACATTAATTTACTTGAACTGAATATAAATTTAAGTGCAGTAATGGCTGATTCAATATACTCGATATAGATATATGATTGTATATATTTCATACACAGCATGATAAACAATATTAGATTCACTTCAAAAATATAAATTACAAATTTTTGTTCATTTTTGACTGGATTAATTTATTTAGATAATTATTATCATTATTTACAAGACATAAAAATGATCCAACCACAGAAGTGTTTATTCAAAGATTCGATGAACAATATTACAAGATGCTAATGCAATAGCTAAATCTAAACTAAGAGAAAAATCAATTCCAACGAAACACCAGTTTTGTTTTTGTTTTTTCTGCTTCACTACTACACCAGACCGCCAAAGCTGACAATCTGCGATGAATCCCCCCCCCTTTCCTAGTCTTATTCCCAGTCCACACCATAAATTTCATGATAAAGCGAACGGAAGATGCAATTTTCAACACCCCCACTTTGGAATACATTCGGGAAAGCTTCGACCCCATAGTCAAAGTCGTAACTCTTGTCATACGGTTGTCATAGAACTAGGATAGGGACGTAGAAGAGAAATGAGTATGGAGATTCCGACCGCAACACGTACGGGAGGATGGACGGAAGGAGGGACAGATTTCCTACTGGTGGGCGTTTTCGGTTTTCCAGATCTCCCTTCGGGTCGCGTATAGACAGCTGTCACGGAGTATGGATTCATTTATCACTAAAGGACTAGAAAAGCGCTCTTCGCCGCAAAAAGTGCATTCAAGTACTTGTTAAACATCTTTGCCGCTTCGTGTGTTAGTTGTTTGACAAACGACTACGACTCTTTTGTACACAGCACGTTTACACCATAGATCTTCTGTTCTATGGTTTGCACTAAAATGGTACTTTTTTTTATGAATGCATGGGATGCACTTAATAGAGTATAGTGGATTTTTCTGTTTGGCTTGTCTACTTAAAAGTAATTGAAAGAATATTCACAAAAGCAGCGGTAGAGTTGAAAGGAGTAACTTATCTGATTCTTTCGATTTATTCTGATCGTTCGGCGTTCTTGAAATAAATATTTTTCAGGCATTGCTATATTACAAAACAGCTTTAAGCACATGCACATGAAGACTTTTCTTTCAAATCTACGACTTCACTGTTTTGCAGTTTTTAATTTCTAGCTATTTCACTCGCGGAACTTAAATCTCTGAAGAATGTCGTTGGCAGGTATGATCCTCACCGTACAAGAAATTGCTAACAAAGTGTGCTACATAAATTTATTAGTAAAAACAAAAGTTTTGAAGAAAAAATATCATTTTAATTTTATAATTCTGTAATCGACTATAAATTACGTCGATAATGAATCAGTTTATAGAAACTACGACATAAATTTTTCAATGATTAATATTTTAAAGACCTGTCATCTGATGAAAGACCTTGCATCACAATTTTTCATAGGACCACTCAAAATGTAGCAAAGAAATATAATAAGAATGTCCTAGGAAAAGGAAGCAGAAACGTTTTTCCATCTACATGGTAGATTTTGGATTGTGTGTGATTAGGGCGAACCTGCGCGAAGGGTATCTACCTAAGATGGAGGATGCCTTGGTAGGAGGACTTTCTAAGGCGTTCTAACGCGTATTCACATTACATTTGGAGAAAACCTACCTAAACTCCAGACCGTTTGATTGACGACCGCGCGATGGGACCCGAACCCAGGACCTTCACACTTCGGTCGTTTACCATTTCAGTGATATAACCACTGTGCCATGGTAAGGCTCGTATATGGTACTGTGGGAAATTCATAATTTATTTTTTTTAATTATGTATATTTTTCAATGCCATCAATTTTTCAAATTTTGGTACAGAAAAAATAAATGTCCGTTTCTATTTCTGTGATTTTATCACTGCCCTACTGGCAATCCTAAGAAAAATTACCTTTTAAGTTTAAAAATTTGTAAATTTTGATATCAATTTAAAATACGAGCGAGATAGACTAATTTTATGAAAAATAATAGTAATAATAATAATTGTTATGTTTCATAGCGATAGCATTAACATCTTCACTCATGTAATAATCGCATTTTTTTGCCAGTTTTTCATGGTGAAAGTCTAGGTGCGACTATTATGAGGGGAAAATCTAGTACATAATATTGGAACTCTAAAGCTATTTTTTCTGCTTCAAAATGGGGGTGCGACAATTATGTGAGGGCGACTATGGTATAGCCATACATTTTTTAGCTAAACAGCACAGTGCCGTCAGGCCATTATTCAGAGCAAACTTAACGTTGGTGCTGGTCAAAAGTAGCGATTTTTGGTGATCGCGCCGAAACTAATACAGCTGATTTTCAGTCGGAACATATAAAAGGAAATAACTTTCTTAGTGGAGCAAAGTGAAGATCTCACTATAAATATAATGAGCAGATGTTCTTTATTTTCGAGGACGCCTTGACTACTGAAAGCAAATATTTAAATACCAAGAACACTATGAATAGTAATTGTTCCTTCAATGAAAACAAAACTGTTTCGTCTATAAAAAAAACTTTAAAATAGAATACTGTATTGCACTAGTTTCTGCTTTTATTTGACTTTTAAAAATTAACTAGCTGCCTCAAAATAGAAATTTTGGTCACGTTACTATAAATAAATACTATGATATAAACATTAGGGTGATAAATACAAAAATATTCTGCAGCATTTTATTTGAAAAATATGTAGTGAAATTTACGATCGAAAATTAAAAAATATGATTGAAATATTTATTATCCTACATAAATATTATCATCGAGCTACGCCATTTCACTTTGCATCTTACCTAAATAATCTTTTTTTTTTTTTTTTTTTTTTTTTTTTTTTTTTTCTCTGCGAACTCAAACGCACGTAATCGCCATCAATCATACCAGCAAGGTTGAAAGCCTTGAAAGCTATTTGCTGAACAAGCTGTCACTCAAACTACGCAAAGAGGCTTTACCGCCAATTAACCCAGTCCTCAACTCGAGGGTGGGGATTACGAATCACATGACCTGGTGGTCGACGCAAAGCATGGTGATTTCCTATCTAGTCCTTAAAAGATCTATGGGGGTTGTAGGACCGCTGGAGAGGGAGTACCCCCTTCAAGGCCGTACCCAGGGGTCTAGTCCACCACACCCCCCGAAATTTAAACTTTTGTTAAATTTCGGGTAAACAAACTAATAAAGATGAACCCTAGTAGCAAAGGGTCATCGGTTCCTGAAATGCCGATGATCGGACAGGGAGGAACCGCAGCGCGCGCCATGCAAGGTTCTTTATCGCGTCGGTGGCTCTTATCTCGGATTTTGCTCGGGCATGTCCTCTCCCGAATAGTAGGGTTGGATCATCGGCAAGGGGGGGAAATTAGGCGTAGAGCCGTTGTAAAGCCGATGCGATTGGGGTTATATTCATCTCGGAAGAGCAAACACCTTGCAACTTAGGATGTGAAGCCTATGACCTTTGATAAAAGTTTTAAACTGAACAATCGATAAAAATTGGGGTATATCCCAGCTAGATAAAATTTTTTAAAAGTAAAAAAAAAGCAAATTCGAACTTCTTCCTCTTCTCTTTGAATTTAAATGCTGCCATCTGAACTTCATTTTTCAAGCTTCCGAGACTTGGTTTCGAACTGGAGAACTAACGCTTGGTAGCCGGGCATTCTAACCACTAGACGGGGATCTGACTCGTTATTGGCGGGACTAAAATTTGAAGTGATTGTTGTTTCAAGTTCGGAATTGGAACGTTTAAGTTTCTATGTTAAACTAGACTTTTCCTGTACACTACTCAAAATTAAAAAGATTTTGCGATTTCTATCCGTTTTAAGCATTTGGGACCTGTGTACGGCCGTAAAAAAAAGTTTTCTGTCTGTCGTTCTGTCTTTTCTTATTCGCACATCACGTAAAACTGACTGAAGCGAATGAAATAAAATTTGTTGACATGATAGGTGGTCACTTAACTTAAAGTATAGGCTTCGAATTTTTAACAATATTCATTATAATGAATATTTTAAAAATCTCTCTATAGATTTTGAGATCTTTCGAAGATTGTTTCAAACTGCGTAAATTTTTGTTCGCACATCACGTAAAAGTGACTAAAGCGAAAGGAATGATATTTACTGACATGATAGGCAATCACTCACCTTAAGCTATAATCGTCGGATTAAAAAAAATTAGGTTTTGAGATTTTTTCTGAAAATCGTTTCAAACTGCCTGAATTTTTGTCGGCGCATCACATACGACTTAAGTGAATAAAGCAAAATTTAGTGACACGATAGGTGGTCGTACAATTTGAACTATGCCCGTAAAGTTTCTTAAAATTTGGATTAGATTTTGAGATTTAGCGAAAACTGTTCAAACTGCTTAAATCCCAGCTAGAAAATGTTTGCACTTCTTGTGCAAAAAATTTGCATATAAAGTGAATATTTTGAATACTTTGAAAAGTATACACTTTTTGTGCACAATTTTTGACAATATAGAATATTCACTTTTTAGTATGCATAAAAACTGTATATAATTTGCAAAAAGGTGTATGCTTTCAAAATATTAAAAAATATCCACTTTTTATGCACAAATTGTACACAATCTATACTTTTTTTTTGCAAAAAAAGTGAAGACATTTCTAGCTGGGTATATTCATCTCGGAAGAACAAACGCTTGCAACTTAGGATGTGAAGCCTATGACCTTTGGTGAAACTTTTAAACTAAGCAATCGATAAAAATTGGCACATATATCGTTGATTTGCATATTAGCTTGTTTATTTCTTTTATTGTATCAATTAATTCATGTACTTTCATATGCATATATAATTTTATAACTAAATATACTTTTCTTCAAGGCTGTTCTAGGGAAGAAGGCAAGTTTTTGAATGAAATGTCATTAAAAATTTACACAAACGAAAATTTCTTATATATACCCAGACAGCACAGCAAACTTGCATCAAACTTGCAGCAAGCTTGATTTATCAAGTCAATAAGCTTGAAAATTCCAGTGTGTAAGCTTGATGCAAGCTTGAATCAAGTGTTCTAGTTTACACTTGCCCAGCTTGCATTAAGCTTGACATTTCAAGCTTAAAAAATTTTCTAAATACACGGGGCGCCCGCTGGCGAACGCGCCCCACATACTTTATTTTTCCGCGCATTTCCCCCCTCTATGCTGTAATTTTAAGTTATTTTAATCTGTTTCCATCGAGTGTCCGTGGCTAGAATAGAACCCGGGACCTTTCGATTCCTAGCCGAGCGCGTTATCCATTCAGCCACCAGAGCTTTGTGCAGCTATGACTAAAGTTTGAAGTGAATTATTAAGCGGTTTACTGGCCAGATTGATAAGTGGGCGATATGTTATTCGTTTTTTTTTTATTTTTCCATGGGATGCATCAAAATTAAAATAATTTTATGTGTGATTTAGAGACTCTACTAATAGGGAAATAAACATAATATAAACTTAAGAGCAACACATGTTTTAAAACTTTCGCAACTCTCATGAGCAATACTGCCGCTGGCCGAAATCGAGACAAACGACTGATTTTGAAATCAATTTCGTAGTATAATTGTATTTTATTTTGAAGAATTTCCATATTTGGAAATATAGAATGGGTTTACTTAACACAAATTTTGTGTTAAGTAATGTGAAATGAAAGAAACAGATAATTAAACGTTACTTCGAAATGCTATATCACAGTTGCTAACATGTATGGAATACAAACACTTTAGTCATTTTTGTAAATATTTCTTAAAATAACAAATAATTGAAAAATTTTGCTATTTTTTAACGCTAAAAATTCTCTTTACAAATGTGGTTATTTTCCTACATATTGGTATGCTATATTGATATAGAGCACTTCGAAGAATTAAAAATAAGTTAAAATTAATTTATACAAATATAAATTTGAATTATTTTCATTGTTCATACTTTATAATTAAAAAATTATTTAACTTCTGAATTTTTTTTATCCTTTGTAATTTTATTTTAAAATTACAAAAGTGTAAGATGTAAGATTTTTGGGCCCTAAAATCTGTAGGCCCTGGGCAGTTGCCCCGTTTGCCCTGCCGGTAATATGGCACTGGTAATAAAAAACCCATCCCCGTTAAAAGACATCTTTTACGAACTTTCAACAAATTTGAGGACGCTAGACAATTAATGTCCATTCTCTTTCACAGATGGCGCCATCACCGCACTTTGCAAGTCAAAATCCAGCTTAAGCCAACCTTGCATTGCCAAGCCAAATCTCAAGCTTGATTTAAGCTTATGTGCTGTCTGGGTATATATTAATTTCGCACTTTTTCAGGAAACTTCCAGAATTTTTAGTCGCTGACAAATTTTGTTTTAAAAATATTCCTTTTCTCCCCTCTTTTACAGAGATTGACTAAGGCAAGGTGCCCTTTTAGCTAGCACAAGATAGATATATACAGGAGAACACGACAAAGCTAAGAGTAGGAAGAGGACAACATGATTCAACATTTTATCGCCGTTCTTGTCTTCCCGCGTAGTAGCTTAGCCAATCAGCAACCTTAAAACAAACATATGGTGTGCATATGATACGTGCGGATAGGGGCAGATGGAATCCTAACAGAAAAACTTAGGGCCCGTTCGAGAATTCACCGGTCGGTTATGCACCGGTGCTACCGGTTGCGGTCATTCTTCGGTTAAGTGACATCACGGTTGTCAACTGGTTTCGATCATCCTCACCACATCCAATTCCAAGCCAAGAAAACAAAATTAAACATTGGCAACACTACGCTAATAACCGGACCGCTACATGACCGAAACGTTTTCGAACGCGGTTACTTCCAGAGCTCCGCCCAACGCTCCGCCTTTCCGAACGCTCTGGTCGTGCACCGGTAACACCGGTGCACGACCGATGAATTCTCGAACGCGCCCTTAGACTTTTCTTCCCACGAATTGAAAAAGTTTGATGGGGGAAAACACGCGCTCGCGCAGGGAGAAATGCATTAGAAGATGGGTTCGTAGGGAAAAGTACTTAAGGCCCGTTTACATGTGAAAATGGAAAATCCTGGGCAGGGAGTAATAGGGGGAAGGCGATAAACGTTGTATGACAGCAGCATGAAGCTCTAAGGAGAGTCATCGGGAATGGGCGATCAGGCAGGAAAACGGACCAGGATCCATTTTCACCGGCAGGGGCGCAGCGCACCGCTTGAATACGGATTTAGCGTTGTTTTGATTGTGAACGAGCTATATTTTTTTTATAAAATAAATTATTTTGATAGAATATGATGGGTCGAGCGAGTAACTGCTTTGCACCTGGATGTAACATTGGATATCCAGAAGCCAGGAAAAGAAATGTATCGCTCGGGAAGAAAAATCCAACGTTATTTAAAGCTCCAAACAGCATCACCATACAGCATCAATACAGCATCCCCATAATATTTCTTTAATATGGCCCCTTATAAATGTGTAACATAAAAAGTAACACTATATAAATAGAAAACCTTTTGTACAAGTTAGTAGTAGTATAATGCTAATGTGAACACTTTAAAATATGGCCCAATAATCGAATTGAAACAGCAGTATAACACTTTGAAATTGTCCATTTTTAAAAAAAATAATAACAGTTTTATGAATAATATTTTTCTGTTTATTAATTTAATTAGGATGGGGGAGGGGGTTTTATATTATATAAGAGATACACAAATGGCAGCGAAATTGATAAATATATAGAATTTTCTTTTTAAACACAAAAATTTTCAAAACCAATACAGAATAGATATTTTTGGCATAAGTCTGCAAAACTTATACAAAAACAAATATTTTCAATTCAAAGTTTTTTTTTTTTTTAAATACAAAATTTTTCAAAATTGATGAAAAAATAGATTTTTTCTGATCTGTGAAAGCTTGCAAAACTGATGCAAAAGAGTCAATAACTGAATATGCGTGTATTTATTGAATTAATATTTTTTTTCCTTTATGCATTTTTGTGAAATTTTTTGTAGTACTGAAAAATGATACTGATACTGAAAAGAAATTTTTATGTAATTTTTTGTGGTACTCAGGTCCTTATTATCGCACGGGCAAATCGGGACTTTGCCCAGGGCAGTAGTAAGGAAACAAGAGTTCTGCTCATGCGCAGCCATGTTAATCGTGCGCAGCCATCCAAGTGCGTTCCCTATGCCATGGCTGACTGGGATCTTCCCTTCCCCGGCTTTCCAAACGGGTCTAAAAGCCCGTATAAGCGGTAGTTCGCATTCCTTCGGCCGTGGCGTAGTTATATGTCCTGAACAGAGCGATTTAAAGTGCCAGTCCATATAATTAAAAGGGCATTAAAAATGTCAAAAATGCTTGATTAAAAATTATTTTTGTTTTGTTTTGTTTTGTTTAAACAGAATGTATCTTTATCTACAAATATTTTGAAACGTTTCTTCATCCATGCAAATATTGAAAAAAAATTTAAGAAATTGTTAGTTGGTTAATGCTTTTAGGAGCTTCTTCGACATGTAATAAATTAATAATAAATAGATATATTAATTTATGTTTTATTTAAATCTTCAGAAGACTGTAATACTTTTTAAAGACTTGTTTTTCGGAACTCCTACATATTTTAATATATTAATACAGCATTCTCCCTATACGTAAAAAAAAACTCAAAATACTGGGGTTAAACGATAAAATAAATAAAAACTTTGCGAAAAAAACACACATAAAATGTAACTTATAATAGTTACGATCGTTTCGACTAAAAAATTCTTTCGGGCTGCAACAGAAAAAGTCCGAGACGCAGGGGCGTAGCCAGAGGGGGGCTGCTGCCCCCCGCCCCGAAATGGGACAATTTACTTAGCTTACAATTTGATATTTAGCTTACAATTGAACTTTAGCTTTAAATTTGATACCCAGCCCCCCCCGAAATGAAATCCTGGCTACGCCACTGCGCGAGACGAAGGTCTTTCTCTGATGAAGACTGAAAGAATTTTTGTTCGAAACAATCGTAACGAAGTTACATTTTATGTGTGTTTTTTTCACAAAGTTTTTATTTTGCAATACGTATAGGTATGTTCGTATCAGTGGCGTAGCCAAGGGGGGCATAGGGGGTCACCCCCCCTCCGATGAGAAATTTTTTGCTATACAAAATGCATATGCTTCGCTCCCTTATCACACACACTTATACACAAATGTGAGTTGCAGTAGTCGTAACCCCCCCCCCAAGAAAAAATTCTCGCTACGCCACTGGTTCGTATTATTAGGTTTTGGTTTAGTATACCCATGGCAAGGATAAATTTTAATCTTTTTGTGCTTTAACGAATTATTCTAATAATCAAAATAGGCGCCAGCAGGGGATCCAGAGGGGGGTGCACGTGCCCCCTGTCAGGGAGCCAGTGACCCTCCCCTTTCGGGGACTCCTTATTCATTCGTCGGAGAATTTTTAAGATCAGAAATGATCCAATTTTTAGGCCAATTTTCATTTTGAAATATTTAAAAGAAAAACTAATTTTATAGTACTTTCGCTTTTCAAAGATTTGTGAAAGGATGCGTTTACATTTCAATCAGAAACAAAATTTCAGATTAGTGGGGGATGTTCGCAGTGGCGTGGCGTAAGGGGGGGGGCGCCCGACCCAGGCAGAAAACTTCTAGAGGCGGTAAAACGCCTATGGTTAAATTATTTTAAGAAGATTAAAATGTCATGGAGTTTTGGGCGGTTTTCTCCAGGTGAAACATGAATATGCCTTAGAACCCCATAAAATGTCCTCCGACCAAGCCCTCCACCCTTCTGCTTAGGTGTATTATTAAAAAGAAAAGAGGAAAATTCTCTGTGCAAGTTATTCAGGAACTAAGTTAAATTGTTTAAAATTACTTTAAACAGATAACCAAAAATAATAAATAAAAATATGAAATTTTTCTGGAGGATGGGTTCAGTTATCTAAACAAATTATACTGCAATAAATAAATAATTAAATACGTAAGTACACTCATGTCCATAAATTAAGGATAATTTAGAATCACACAGAAATTGATCTCTAAAATAAAAATTTCACCTGTGGAATGATCACACACATCTTGAAGAAGAATATGCAAATTACAGGAAACCACCAGATGGCGTGGATGGTACGTCACAATGACGAGAGTGTAAGAGAGGGGTATATAAGGAATGGTGGCAAAGAAGTAAAATTGTTCACAAGCGCTGTGAAAACCTTTCAGTGAAAAAAACCGCATAGTTATGGCACAAAGGAGGCATTTGGATGATGTTTTACGTGGCAGAATTATCGGACGACTGGAATGTGGACGTACCCAGCTGGAAGTATCTGAGGAACTTGGAATCGCCCAGAGTGTCATCTCCAGGCTTTGGCAACGATTCCAAGATGATGGTAATGTGAGTAGACGTTACAGCACAGGTCGCCCCCGAGTTACAACGCCGAATGAGGACCGCTATTTGGCAGTTACTGCCACAAGAAACAGACGGAGTACAGCATCAGACCTGTCTCGTCAGCTCTCTTCAGCTACCGGTACGACAGTTTCAAGTCAGACCGTGTACAGACGCTTAGGGCACATTGGTCTATATGCTCGTAGGCCTGTCAGATGTGTTCCACTTACCGCAACTCACTGTCGCCTGCGATTAACCTGGAGTAGAGAGCATGCGTTGTGGACACCGCAACAGTGGTCTTGTGTGATGTTTCCGACGAGTCCAGGTTTAGTTTGGAGTCTGATTCTCACCGGACATTCATCTGGAGAGCGCCAGGCACCCGTTACCACCAAGAGAACACCATTGAAAGACATCGTTACGGTGGTGCAGGATGGCTCGTTTGGGGAGGAATTATTCTTGGTTCCAGAACTGACCTGCATGTTCAGAGTTTAACGATGACAGGCCACATCTATCGGGATGTCATTCTGGAACAACATGTACGTTTGTTTCGGGGCGCGATGGGTGCTGAATTTGTGTTTATGGATGACAACGCCCGTCCTCACCGTGCAAACATTGTAGACGAATGCCTTCAATCGGAGGATATCACCCGTACCATTGGCCAGCATACTCACCGGACTTGAATCCAATAGAGCATGTGTGGGATATGCTTGGCCGACGAATTGCAGCCCGTCAACCCCCTCCCACCTGTCTACCGGAACTTCGGAGTGCATTGCTTGATGAGTGGTGTAATATTCCCCAAGATCAGATTGATCATTTGATACTCAGCATGCCTAGGCGTTGTCAGGTCTGTATTGCATCGTCCGGGAGACATACTCCGTATTAACCATCCTACTAACCATGTTATACTGTTTTTTGTAAATGGGTTCTTTTTTGAAATTTGGTCAAGGGAGTAAAACTTGCAATTTTTATTAATTATGTCAAACATATAGCATCTTTTTTGCTCTTTACTTTTTGTTTAATAAATAGACTTTACAAATAATTCAAATTTGTTTTGCTTCTTTCTCTTTCTTTGCCTGAACTTCATTATCCTTAATTTATGGACATGAGTGTAAATAAGACACTGAACATGGTAAATGGTGGAAGCGTTACGGTCCCACGTTCGGGCCTACCGCGCGGCTGTCGATCTAACGGTCTGCAGTTTTGTTCGGTTTCCTACAGATAGAATTTGAATACACGTTATTCCTACGGGATGTTCGCAGTGGCATAGAGTAAGTGGGGCGGATGGGGCGCTCGCCCCGTGCAGAAAATTTTTGCGGGCGGCAAAACCCCTATCGTTGACTTATTTATTTTAAAGAGATTAAAATGACATTTTTTAATCTTTATATATATATATATATATGTATGTATGTATGTATATAAATAAATAAATAAGTAAGTAAACAAGACACTGAACATAGTAGATGGTGGAAGTGTTACCAATAAGCAAAATGAATTCATGTTTTCATTTCAAGTTTAAATGAAACCTTTGTAATTTTTTTTAATAATTCTTTGTTATTGAAATTACGTAATAAATGTTTCCAATGCAGCACTTTTATTTCGTCAATTCTTTGATGATTTGCATTTAACATTATTACTACGGATGTAGCAATGGCTTTCTAATGGTAGGGGTACAGCTACTGGGAAGGGGGGGGCATTCTTACTTTAAAGTTTGATTTACGGTAAATCTTATTATAAATAACAATTTGTAAATGGTATTTGCAGGGAGGGTCCGGACCCCCTCGTGATGTGCGCCACTGACTCAAATGAAAAACTCTGCTTCAAATTCGCACATGTCCCAGAACAGATAATTTAAGTTTGCGGGGATAAATCCCGTTCTTCGTCTTCAAACTGGATAGACACATCCCTGGGGATACATGTGTTGGACACATGTTTAGGTCAGCGACCAATTGGAAATCTGAAAACAGTGGATCCTTTCCATGTCCATTGCTGCACATCTGCATGGAAGAACAGTCACTTTATTTTTTCAGCGACTTCTGCTAGTTTGTCCTCTGTTTTCCCTCCTTACCATCGACTTCTTCATCATAAAGTTTATTTTGGTAGGTGTGAAATTTAATTATTCTTAGCTCTTTTGAATAATATATGTTTAAATAATATATTCACGTTCTATCTGTAGGAAACTGAACAAAACTACAGACTGTTAGCTCGACAGCCGCGCGGTGGGCCCGAACGAGGGACCTAAACACTTACACCATCTACCATGTTCAGTGTCTAAATTTAGTTACTTATTTATTTATTTATATAAAGATTTAAAAATGTCATTTTAATCTCTTAAAATAAGTAAGTCAACAATAGGGGTTTACCGCCCGTAAAAATTTTCTGCACATGGCGAGCGCCCCAACCGTCCCACCTACGCTACGCCACTGCGAACATCCCGTATGAATAACGTGTATTCAAATTCTATCGGTAGGAAACCGAACAAAACTGCAGACCATTAGATCGACAGCCGCGCGGTAGGCCCGAACGGGGGACAGTAACGCTTCCACCATCTACCATGTTCAGTGTCTTATTTACTTACTTATTTATTTGTTGCAGTATAATTTGTTTAGATAACTGAAACCATCCTCCAGAAAATTTCATATTTTTATTTATTATTATTTTAATCTGTTAGAGTACTTTTAAACAATTTAACTTAACTCCTGAATAATTTGCATAGAGAATTTTCCTATTTTTTTAAAAATAATACACCTAAGCAGAAGGGTGGAGGGCTTGGTCGGAGGACTTTTTAAGGGGGTTCTAAGGCATATTCATGTTTCATTTGGAGAAAACCTCCCAAAACTCCATGATATTTTAATCTTTTTAAAATAAGTTAACCATAGGCGTTATACCGCCTCTAGAAATTTTCTACCCTGGTCTGGCGTCCCAACCTCAATAAATAAACCAAAACCTATTAATACGAACCAGTGGCATAGCCAGAATTTTTTCATGGAGGGGGGGGGGAGTTCACCTGAGATAAAAGGGGGAGGGCGACCGCGATAGCGGTTTACGCCCACCAGACCCCCCCAGGCTGATTTATTTACTACAAAATAAAATTTC
>JAWZYV010020231.1:0-21082 GCA_038373885.1 Cheiracanthium punctorium | reverse complement strand
AAAAATCAATAATTTACAATTTACTGTATTTCTGCACTGTACCAGATGTAAGTCTTAATCACATAATCAAGGCATATATAACTAATAAATAACATTTTCAAGTGGCAAAATTAAATTGTCTAAATAGTATCACAGCGTCATGCTTATTTACAAGAATAAAAACTACTCAAGTATTACGATTTCTGATTAAAATAATTTATGATTTGTATATTAATAATATACTTTTAGAATTTCTAAATACATTATAAGCGTTCACTTACCTTTACATTCAGAGCAAAATGTTCGAATTTTAGGATAAATTTTTCATGAAAGAAAATGGCGCAAGATTCACAAAACGATTACCTACATCTAAAGTACTTTAGTACGACAAAAGTATAAAAAAATTGTTTTTAAAGTAATAAAATAATATAACATTTATAATACTTAGAATAATAAAATAGAATACTGTAAACTGAGGTAAACAGGCCTCAATGATAAACTCATTTTTTGCGATGGCAACTCATAATCAGGCCGTTGCTTAGCGATGGCCCCGCCCGGACGCGATATGGACATTTTGCGCGTGACGTCACATGGCGGTATTTGATACGCCACGTGCGCGATCTTATGGTGAGGATTAGTTTTGTTTTCAGTTTGTTTGGACCTAAGGGATTATTTAACACTTTCTTCTAGAAATACAGCTGTTGCAAAAGGAGCTGGAATATTAGTCATTCACAGATAATAGCTTTTTACAAATTAATTTTATCTTCATTGTGAGATTTCATTTAAAATGTTAATAATAATTAAATACTAACAATAATTTAAAAAATCGTACTTTAAAAGGTGTGGGAGGTTTTTAATGAATATTTGTACTATTTTAAACTCAGAAAACTCAAAATTAACTCAATGATGTATTATTTATACAGTATTTGAAATAACGAAATGATTTTAGAACGCTAATATTCTTTTTATTAACAAAGTTTTGAAGCGAAATGCGATATCATCGTCTTCTAAACCACCTATTTAAATATTAAAAAGACAATAACTCATTCCGAGCGGCTAATAATGAGAAACAGTAATTATAAAATGGATACTCAATGCATTTCAATAGGAGCTGGTGGATGTAAATACCGCCAGCAGACGAATTTTAGCCTCGAACTCAGAAACCATGCAAAATGTCAATTCGAAATGGAGGATATCGCCTCCTTGGGTTCGAGGCATAAGCGTAAAGTTTTCATAATTATTGGGGGGGCCGGGCCCCACAACCATATAAATTCAAGTCAAGGTCGTAGCCAAGGGGGAGGGGGGGGTTAGGGGGGTCATAACACCCCATGAGGAATTTTTTGCCATACAAAATGTATATTTCTTACTACTACCTTATCATACACATGTATACATATATGTGAGTTGCAGAAGTCGTACCCCCCCCCCATGAAAAATTTCTAGCTACGCCACTGATTCACGTACATATAACTTACTCATAGCTGCCAACTACTACGAAATATAATTAACCACTTTTTCACGTGATTTTTCGGCTTAAATTATAGCAAAATGTTTGTGTGCCCATATAACTCTACGCCTATGGTTCGAGGCTGTAAAAAGTCACGTGACGGTGGAAAACAAACAACCTTTTCTCCATAGGTTTATGTGCTGGACACCTGGTAATAAGCGCAAAATCAAAAAAATGATAATTATGCCTCTGTATTGTGCTGCCTATGGATGCTTCAATAACTCTCTGGAACCTGTACATGACTACAAAAAGATATCTTTCCACAGATTCCCATTAAAAAGTGCTGACACAATAAAACTTATACTGAGACGAGGCTATTTCAGTCACGTGTCGATGGAAAATATGTACTTCAGCCAATCAGATTACACGGTTACTCATCAACACAGCGGAAAGTTCACGTGTTAGTGGAAAAATGACGTCACACCGATAAACCCATAGCCCACTCACGATGGCCTGGAAGCGCGAAAGTCACGTGATCATCGGAACCGAACTTTTTCGAATCAGTCAGTTCAATTGTGTTGACTTGTGCTTGCACATATGAAACGTGCAAGCTATGTGCACGTTTTTATTCAAATTGTTTAAATATTTCGCTTGCATTTTACGGAATATTGCAAATATTTGTGTGCTGTAATGTGTTATATACTTTTACAACGATTTATGCTTAGTATGAGTATGCATTTTTTGTGATTAATAGGGATAATTGTTCTAAGGATAACTTCTCAAAAACCAGGTAAGCTGCACTTACATTTTTGTTATTGTTTATATACGTATTGATTTAGTGAGCACATTTTATGTTTAAAAATTCCACTATTTTGGAGGATTTTAATGACTATGTAGAAATACATTATCGTTTATTAACATTTTTGCAGTAACTGGCAGTTGGCAGTAAACAAATCGTTTCGTTTAAAATGGGTCTTCACTGCAATGTGTATGGATGCAAATCAAATTACGATAAGCAGGAGTCGGTCAATACATTTTCCTTACCTAAATCTGATAATTTAAGGGCAGAATGGGTGAGAAGAATTCCAAATGATTTAAGCAAATTAAAGTATCCTGTAATTTGTATAAAACATTTTGACGAATACCAAATTATAAGGAAAGATCGTGTCGTGTATAAAGGTGAATTTAAGGAATATGAGAGGAAAATCCCGAAATTTGCTGAAAGTACTGTACCGTGTATTTTCCCAAATGCGCCAGCCTATTTAAGTACAAATAAACCCAAAACACATCGAATAGCTGATGTTGAAGAAGAACAATTTTTGCAGGCTATTCAAGAAAGTCTTCTTGAGCAAAAAAAATATGGGACTATATTCCGTATACGGTGCCTTGTTTACATGTCAAAGGTTTGTTTACAAATCATTGGCGAACAATCTGACGCGAGAGTGAGCGATGCACCGCCAACTGCCGGTGGTAGTTGTGACTGGCAACCATAAAGAATACGTGTTTCGTCAGGTTTGGGAATTTGAAATTGTTTGCGTTATTGATGGAAGGGAATGAAATGTGTTATGTTAATATAAGAAAAGAATTTGTGGGTGTTTGTTAGAAATATAGTACGTTATAAGCCGGTGGGTGTTGGGGACATTTCTGAGCGGTTATTTACCAAAAAAATAGAGGTAAGTGTTCTTTTTTAACGAATCTTTCGATGTTTAAGGTTTTTAATGTGAATTTTAAATTGATATTTGAAGTGTTTATGTTTTCGTAAGTGCTATTTACGTGCTATTCTAATCATACTGACTTTATAAGAGGTGTACAACTAGGTTGTTTAATCCACCGATGTTTTTTTGAGTTGAAAACGGGCCAGTGTTTGCCCAGTTTACATTAGCTGTACAACTAGGTTGCTTAGTTCACTGTTGTTGTTTTTTTTTAGTTAAAAACGGTCCACTGGTTGCGTAGTTTACATAGCTGTACAACTAGGTTGCTGAATCCACTGAGGTTTTTTTAGTTAAAAACGGGCCACTGGTTGCCTAGTTTAGATAGCTGTACAGCTAGGTTGCTGAATCCACTGAGGTTTTTTTAGTTAAAAACGGGCCACTGGTTGCCTAGTTTAGATAGCTGTACAGCTAGGTTGCTGAATCCACTGAGGTTTTTTTAGTTAAAAACGGGCCACTGGTTGCCTAGTTTAGATAGCTGTACAGCTAGGTTGCTGAATCCACTGAGGTTTTTTTAGTTAAAAACGGACCACTGGTTGCCTAGTTTAGATAGCTGTACATCTAGGTTGCTGAATCCACTGAGGTTTTTTTAGTTAAAAACCGACCACTGGTTGCCTAGTTTAGATAGCTGTACAACTAGGTTGCTGAATCCACTGGGGTTTTTTTAGTTAAAAACGGACCACTGGTTGCCTAGAATGACTAGTAAACATGGCGACAGTCGCTGGAGCTTGGCGGTCGCCAAGCTCCAGCGACTGTCGCCATGTTTACATGGGGTGGGCACCGGCTTGTATGATTTTACCAAAACATAAATTGTTTTGTATAGAAGATAATTTAAATATAAAAATTTGCTTTTATGAAGCTCCTAATGTATGTCCAGTTATTCTAGGTTGTATTGTTATAAATAATGAGTTAAATTTTGAGGTGTATATCAATAATCAAAAATTGAATAATATTACTTTTTCCAAGCTTTCTGTAATTAATAATGTTCATATACTAGAAGCTTTAATTGAAGCTGTTGATAAATTTCTTATAAGCCCATCACAAACTACTCTTTTAGAATCTGTAATTCATCTGTTAAAATCTGTTTGTGATTCTGATAGTTCTGATGTTTTTTTTTTTTGCTTTCATTATTCAACAGTTTGAGTTGAGTATAATGACAAAAAATAACAGACGTTATAGCAATCATACATTAATTTTAGCTTGTACATTATATGTACAGTCATCATCAGCATATAATGCTTTACTAAAATGTGGCTATTTATTTTTGCCTAGCATTCGTGTTCTGTGCAATTTTATGAGTAGTTATTCTTTATCGAAACTAAACTTAAAAGGTAGCATTGGTTATTTAGAAAGAAATAAACAGTTTCTTGAAAATCATGAACTTACTATAAATATTTTGTTGGACGAAATATATGTTCAACCTATGTTCAATTTTAACGGTGACGGTTCTATTTATGGAAGTTCTGAGAATAATCCTTCTATTGCTGCTAAAACTGCTCGGGTTTTCATGATAACTTCTGTTTTTTCATCTTATAAAGATGTTGTGAGTATTGTCCCAGTTAATAAATTGACAGCTGTAGATTTAAATAATATGATTTTGCAGGTTTTAAAGGCACTGGAAGATATTGGTTTTCAGGTTATTTCATTGATATCCGATAATAATGCTGTTAATAGATGTGCATTTGAGTTAATGGCACCAAATAAAACTTTATAGCCTTATATTACTCATACTTTTCATGGAGCAAGACTTCTCTTCTTTCTTTTTGATATGGTCCATATGTTGAAATCTATTCGCAATAATTGGTTCAATAAGAAGCTCATAATGTTTCCTGATTTTACTGACCATACTGTTTTAAAAAGAGTTAATTATAAAGATTTTGAATCCATGTATGACATTGAAAAAATCTTCTACCCTAAAATATGGTCATTTACTTTCAGCTAAAGCTTTGCATCCATCTAGTATCCAAAAGCAAAATGTTAAATTAGCTCTTCAAATTTTGAATGAGAAAAACATTGTTGCGCTTAAATGTATATCGAGCATTCACGCTGTTTTATTAAACTTTAAATTAGCTTTCTTAAAGTAAGATTTTACGCTTTTATTTATTTTGTTATTTTTTAAAGCCAATGTTTTGCACATGTGTGCCATTCATTGGCCGGGCCACACTGCTATTATGTATAAAAATATATGTATGTATGTATATATGTTAACAACGTATTGTTTTAAAATTGAATTTATTTATATTTAATGTACATGCATAAAATGGGCTACAAAGAGTCGGATGGCTCCGATGAAACCCCTGCCCTTTGAGCAGTTAATACAGCATTTGAAAATTAATGAGACACCCAGAATATGCTGGGGGACCCATAACCATTGCATGCACCTATTTAAATCTTTCATCTTTTTATACTATTAAATTGGTTCATTGCCTGAATTCTTAGACTTCGTATGGATTCTTTGATTTTAAAAGTTGACTTCAAATGATATTTGTATAATTGTTTTCTAAATAAGAATAATTTTATTTTTACAATTATCATTTAATTTTTTAAAAATTCTACTAAAATCTTAAAAGAACGAAAAAAATGGAATTTTAAAATTTAATTGGTATAAACTGTTTTCCTTGAAAGTATTTAAATCGATTTTTGACAAAAAATTATTTAATAAGAATGAATGCAAACTGCTATGAGCTTTCTATTTATAAACACTTTCTCCCTCCCCTCATCCCCCCCCCCGAAAAAATTCGCCAAAATTCTCATCATTTTGTCAATATAAATGTATATTATGTATTGTATTTTTCTCAATATAAATATGTAATAGTAGATTAAATTACGAATGTAAACAAATATAAATATTTAAATCTATCCATGTAACAAAAATGGACCGGCTCACAAAACCGGCTCATATTACCATGTTTTTTTAATATTCTTCTAACTCCCTGCCTCTTTCAATTATTTTCCAGTGTTTTATTACAATGTTATTTGAAAAAGGACCGCTGTGTTTTGTTTTAGTGCGATAATGAATGCTAAGTTAGATCGTATTCGCACAGTATGCTTCAAAAGGCATGCCATTCAGATGGCTTCCGATCGGTTCCGATGGTCACATGACCTGTTAGTTTCGATTTCGCTTTAGGGCCATTGTGAGTGGGCTATGGATAAACCTCATTGTAGGCCATTCACGCACTTGGCGCTTTTTTGTTTGGCTAGCATGCGTTCGAGCTATCGCCAGCTATCGAGCTATCGTTATATGTCCTGAACAGAGCGGTTTAAAGGGCCAGTCCATATGATTAAAAGGGCATTAAAACTGTCAAAAATGCTTGATTAATTTTGTTTTGTTTTGTTTTGTTTAAACAGAATGTATCTTTATCTTAAATATTTTGAAACGTTTCTTCATCCATGCACATATTGAAAAAAAATTAAAGAAATTGTTAGTTGGTTAATGCTTTTAGGAGCTTCTTCGACATGTAATAAATTAATAATAAATAAATATATTAATTTATGTTTTAATTAAATCTTCAGAAGACTGTAATACTTTTAAAAGACTTGTTTTTCGGAACTCCTACATATTTTAATATACACTCATGTCCATAAATTAAGGATAATTCAGAATCACACAGAAATTGATCTCTAAAATAAAAATTTCACCTGTGGAATGATCACACACATCTTGAAGAAGAATATGCAAATTACAGGAAACAACCAGATGGCGTGGATGGTACGTCACAATGACGAGAGTGTAAGAGAGGGGTATATAAGGAATGGTGGCAAAGAAGTAAAATTGTTCACAAGCGCTGTGAAAGCCTTTCAGTCCAAAAACCGCATAGTTATGGCACAAAGGAGGCATTTGGATGATGTTTTACGTGGCAGAATTATCGGACGACTGGAATGTGGACGTACCCAGCTGGAAGTATCCGAGAAACTTGGAATCGCCCAGAGTGTCATCTCCAGGCTTTGGCAACGATTCCAAGATGATGGTAATGTGAGTAGACGTTACAGCACAGGTCGCCCCCGAGTTACAACGCCGAATGAGGACAGCTATTTGGCAGTTACTGCCAAAAGAAACAGACGGAGTACAGCATCAGACCTGTCTCGTCAGCTCTCTTCAGCTACCGGTACGACAGTTTCAAGGCAGACCGTGTACAGACGCTTAGGGCACATTGGTCTATATGCTCGTAGGCCTGTCAGATGTGTTCCACTTACCTCAACTCACTGTCGCCTGCGATTAACCTGGAGTAGAGAGCATGCATTGTGGACACCGCAACAGTGGTCTTGTGTGATGTTTTCCGACGAGACCAGGTTTAGTTTGGAGTCTGATTCTCACCGGACATTCATCTGGAGAGCGCCAGGTACCCGTTACCACCAAGAGAACACCATTGAAAGACACCGTTACGGTGGTGCAGGATGGCTCGTTTGGGGAAGAATTATTCTTGGTTCCAGAACTGACCTGCATGTTCAGAGTGTAACGATGACAGGCCACATCTATCGGGATGTCATTCTGGAACAACATGTACGTTTGTTTCGGGGCGCCAAGGGTGCTGAATTTGTGTTTATGGATGACAACGCCCGTCCTCACCGTGCAAACATTGTAGACGAATGCCTTCAATCGGAGGATATCACCCGTATGCACTGGCCAGCATACTCACCGAACTTGAATCCAATAGAGCATGTGTGGGATATGCTTGGCCGACGAATTGCAGCCCGTCAACCGCCTCCCACCTGTCTACCGGAACTTCGGAGTGCATTGCTTGATGAGTGGTGTAATATTCCCCAAGATCAGATTGATCATTTGATACTCAGCATGCCTAGGCGTTGTCAGGCCTGTATTGCATCGTCCGGGAGACATACTGCGTATTAACCATCCTACTAACCATGTTATACTGTTTTTTGTAAATAGGTTCTTTTTTGAAATTTGGTCAAGGGAGTAAAACTTGCAATTTTTATTAATTATGTCAAACATATAGCATCTTTTTTGCTCTTTACTTTTTGTTTAATAAATAGACTTTACAAATAAGTCAAATTTGTTTTGCTTTTTTCTCTTTCTTTGCCTGAACTTCATTATCCTTAATTTATGGACATGAGTGTATTAATACAGCATTCTACCTATACGTAAAAAACACTCAAAATACTGGGGTTAAACGATAAAATAAATAAAAACTTTGTGCAAACACACACATAAAATGTAACTTATAATAGTTACGATCGTTTCGACCAAAAAATGTTTTCGGTCTGCATCAGAAAAAGTCCGAGACGCAGGGGCGTAGCCAGAGGGGGCTGCTGTCCCCCGCCCCGAAATGGGGACAATTTACTTAGCTTACAATTTGATATTTAGCTTACAATGAACTTTAGCTTTTTAGCTTTAAATTTAATACCCAGCCCATCCCGAAATAAAATCCTCGCTACGCCACTGCGCGAGACGAGCGTCTTTGTCTGATGAAGACCGAATTTTTTGGTCGAAACGATGGTAACGTGTTATAAGTTACATTTTATGTGTTTTTTTTTCACAAAGTTTTTATTTATTTTATTCTGCCTATACTTCCGCGTATACGTATGTTCGTGTCAGAGGCGTAGCCAAGGGGCATAGGGGGTCACCAACCCCCCTCCGATGAGGAATTTTTTGCCATACAAATGCATAATCTTCGCTGCCTTATCACGTACACTTATACATAAATCTGAGTTGCAGTAGTCGTACCCCCCCCCCCCCTCCATGAAAAAATTCTGGCTATGCCACTGGTTCGTATTAATAGGTTTTGGTTTGTTTATTGAGGTTGGGACGCCCGACCAGGGTAGAAAATTTCTAGAGGCGGTATAACGCCTATGGTTAACTTATTTTAAAAAGATTAAAATATCATGGAGTTTTGGGCAATTTTCTCCAGATGAAACATGAATATGCCTTAGAACCCCCTTAAAAAGTCCTCCGACCAAGCCCTCCACCCTTCTGCTTAGGTGTATTATTAAAAAAAAGAGGAAAATTCTCTATGCAAATTATTCAGGAGTTAAGTTAAATTGTTTAAAATTACTCTAACAGATTAAAATAATAATAAATAAAAATATAAAATTTTTCTGGAGGATGGGTTCAGTTATCTAAACAAATTATACTGCAACAAATAAATAAGTAAGTAAATAAGACACTGAACAGGTGTCACGAAAAATCCACAAAAATGACTGTTTAAGCTTTTCATCTTTTATATTATTTTTCTTTTACTATGCTTAGCTAATGGCTTTTTTTTTACTTATTTATTTATTTATCATTTTTAATGCAGTGTTTGATCGGAACTTGACAAAATCGAGTATTAATGGTTTTTGAAACCATGATCATTACTAATCAACACTAATGTGGTAGAGAATTGTCTTACCATTACAAGTTGCTTTTAGTTTCAGTTTAAGTATATGCGAAACAGTTGAACATGTGCCGAAACATAACATGTGCATTCTGTAACTAATAGAGTGGGGAGATACAAGCATTTTTTTTTTCCTTCAACTCATACTAACGCGGAAAAGTTGTGAATTTAGGTGACGAAAAATATGTGAAAAAAGAAACGAAATTGTTTTATAACTTCTGATCGCACATCTGCTCTAAAATTTGCTGAAATTTTAAAAATTTCACGTTTTTACGTTTATTTTTAACATTTCTAAATTATCATGCTGTATCTAAATGTAATAGCTGAAATTCATATGTGTTCAAACCGCACACAAAAAAGTCTTACTGATTAACATTATTTAAATTTATCATAATCTTCCGGTCGTGCATTACCCCCAAAGTTAATGAGATTAATTTTTTTTTTTTTTTTTTTTTTTTATGTACAATGGTACAATGACTACTTTTAACTAATGTATGTGATTATTCGTTGGGTCTGTTTCAAGCATTTGTTCTTTAATTTCTTTACACAGTTTTATAATATTTACTATACCCATAAGTCTAATTAGTAATTAAATCTCATGTAAAAACCTAGATGCATTGTAAAGCTGCTGAGATATTTCATTTCTGAATCGGATAATTTATATATATATATATATACACTGCTGGCCAAAAGTACTGCAAGTTTCAGAAATCTAACCCTTTTCAAGATTAAGCCCCGTTTCCCCCGTAAAAAATAAAAATAAATATAATTGATATTTTTTAATGTCAACATGTTAAATTAGTTACTTCAAAGAAAACATAGTATTAAGTCAAAGAACAAAAATAATTATTTAATTTATTAAAAAAAATAGCATAAAAATACATAGGTTATAATAGAAATCCTAGTCCATTTTGGATCGCCAAAATAAAATTAAATAAAGAATTAATTTCAAGTTATTCTGCAAAAAGAGGATAATAAATGAATGCAATTAAATTAAAGATCATTTATTAAGTTGCTGAGCAGCCTTGACTTAGATTACAACAGCCACTCTTTTCGATATGGAATCCACAATGTTTTACAACACTTCCTTCGGTGTTTCATGGCGGCAACTTAAATTATAGGCTCCCGAAGCTCTCATTTTGTTTCTTGGTGATATTCAGATGTATTCTTTCCATTATACTACATAAATTCTCAAAAGTATTTAAATCTGGCAAATTTCCTGTCCATTTTTTCTGGGCTTGAAACGATGATTAGATTTCTCAAACTTGCAATACTTTTGGCCAGTGGTGTATATATATATAATATAAAATAGCTTAACTTATGTAATATGGAATCCCAAGAGAAATATTAATTGAAAGCACTTAATAACAGATATAATACGTAACCAAAAAACAATAACCCAAATTAAAAGCACACTAACCACACCTAAACATGCGTGTTTGTGTGCATTATATGTATACGTATAGATTAGCTACACTTTTTTTAAATGTGCCTGTAGTATCTGATCAATTCACTAACTATTTTCACTAACTATCCTTATTCCTAATATCCCAATTCCTAAAAAAAGGCTTGGGATTCATTTGAACTCCTTATTTTAATTTATGGTAATTGACGTAATGAGGCTTCATTACAGTCGCAAGGTGCTTTTGTTAAAAGTAAGTAAACATTTTTAAACATTTTAAGAACTTCTCAGCAACTAGCGGCGTACGAACCCTAGATATTTAATTAAATTAAATTTTACATAATTATTACTAATACTATTTATTACTAATTACTTATATATATACGCGAAATATCCGATGTGAACCTCTAGTCAATATTATAAAATATATATTTCTAATTTTACATAAAGTTATTTGGGTTATAGGTTTTTTTTTTGGGGGGGGTGACCTTGAATATTCTGTGCATTTAATCCATGAGATACTTTGATGCCTTTCTGCAATTTATTATCATTATTATTATTTCTATTCATTTTATCAGTGTTTTTAAGAATGCTTGAATATTCCTTACACTTAATCCTTGAAGTACTTTGATGCCTTTCTATAATTTGCTATCATTGTTATTATTTCTGCTCATTTTATCATTCTTTTTAAGAATGCTTTTTTACATTATTATTATCGTATCATCATCATGCTAGATATTTTCAGCGGTTGAAATATTCTTCACAACAGAGAACCTACAAAAATTGTTCAAAAAACTGTGTATCTTTTATTTCACTGAGACAAATGGAATGAATAAATAAAATTTAAAATCGAAATACATGTGTCACTTTTCTACTTCCATTTTTGTGTTTTTGCAAGAGATTTAATTTTACTTATTTATCCAGTTTTTAGTTGTCACTTTTACTTACCAGTAACGGAATCAATGGCTTTGTAAGTACTAAGTACTAAAATGGTCTACTTGATAAAGAAAGATAAGCATAAAAATTATTTTTGATTGTGCGAAAGCAAAGTAAATGACATAACATATTTTATTTTAGTAAAACGAGATTAATGAAAGAAAAGCAAAAGGTTGATTTTCCTCGAGAAAATACACATTTTTGAGATTTTATGAAAGTAACTTATGTACACATAGATGAAATAGTCTTTATTAAAAAAAAAAAAATGTTGGACACGAATGTTAAAAAAAGCATAGTTGTTGAAAAACCCCCCATTTATATTTTTTTCTTATGTTGTTTCTTTTTTTTTTTTTCAGTCTATTTCCTGCCAGCATGAATAATTATAAATTTTAGGAAATTTATTTCGCAAACGTGTGAATAGTTCGTAATCTATAATATATATAATTTGCGTTGCATTTGATGATGAATGCGTGAATTTATTTTAACGCACGCTGTCTTACAAGTTCATGAACAAAAGGTCTGAACTCTGAACTCTTCGCTTCTACGGGGAACGGGAGGCAGTGTGACCCCCCGGAAGGAAGAGGGGGGAATTCGCCAATCGCCTTATTCGGGACCACGTGCGACTCATCGCCACTTCTACCAGCTCCCGATCATTTTGTTAACTGCGAAAAGCATAGGGGTGTCTAGTCTATGAGTATATTTTAATGTCTTTGGCTAAGTCCTCCTGGGGCTGGCCCCCCCAACCTGTCTTCCGAAAAAAAACAGCGTCTGGATACTGAGGGTGGTCTTAAGCTCTCCCCGGCCTCGGTCTAACCCGAAAAAAACCTAGCAGCTTTTCCCGTTTTTTCCCCCCTCTCGCCCTCCCCCCCCCTTTTCTCGCTCTGGTCTATGGCGCCGTTTCGTCCTCTGAGCATCGTGCAATGGAACTGCCGTAGCGTATCCAACAAGGGAGATTTTCTTCGGCTCGACTTGTTCTCTGATGCTGACATCTGGGTTTTGCAGGAAACGTTTCTGAAATCTGCCTCTTCCATTCCTCTGAGGTCAAAAACGGTTTACCGGTTAGACCGTGTGGATCGCCCAGCGGGCGGTCTTGTTGTAGCTGTCTCCTCCCACATTCCGTCGGATCCCTAGTATCTCTTCGTCTGCAGATAACGAAATTCTGGGTGTGGCTCTTCATTTACCGCAATTTCCGCTCAACATCATAAATATTTACTCGCGGTACGGTCAGATTACCCCTGACCTCCGGTCGTTGTGTGCCTCTCTTTCTGGCCAGACGCTTATCCTAGGTGACTTTAATCTACACCACCCCTGGTGGGGTTCGCTGCACTCGTCTCCAGCCAGTGAGGAGTTTTGTCAGTGGCTGTCCTCGAGCCCCTATTGCATCATGAACACGGCATCTCCGACCCACATCGCTCCGGGGGGGGACTCTCTCCTTAATGGACCTGTCGCTCTGCACTAGTGATCTCTTTGATCGTGCGTCGCTTACAGTTTCAGAGGACCCCTATGACAGCGACCATTTCCCTGACTGCATTCGTCTGGACGAAAGTCTTCCGGTGTCTGCCCCCAGGATGCTATATTCGTGGGGCCGCATTTGCAATAACATAAACATCGCGCTGGACAACGCTACAAGTGTCGACCTACCACACTTCAGACTGCTCACCGAATCTAAAATGCAAGAACATCAGGTGAAAATCCCAAGTTTGCCAAAGGGCTTCCCCCCCTGGTGGAATACCCGGTGTGCTAACCTTTGGAAGCAAAATAAATTCCTTCTCCGCAGGGCTCGTTCCCAGCTCTCCACGGAACTCTGGTCGAAATACAAACGTACGGCAGCGAAACTCCGCTCCGTCATCAAGGAAGCTCGACGGATGTTTTGGGACCGTGCTTGCAGCGACTCCCGGGACGGCCGCTTTCTCTTCAAGATCTTTAGAAAATTTCAGCAGCGCCCTGCCTCGCTAGAATCTCATCTCATACTACGACAGAATGAACATGACATCGTTTCTCCTCGCTTCCAAGCGGAGCTTTTTGCCAACTTCTTCAGCAGCTCAGCCTCCCATGAACCCCTCCCCGTGGACTACGGTGACCAGGAAGAGGACCCTATCAATCAACCTTTCACGTTACAGGAATTGAGGGACGCAATTAACCACATGAAAGTCACCACTCCAGGTGCGGATCGCATTTCGGCCAGACTCTTCAAGGGCCTGAATGATAAGTCCCTTCAGCTCATCTTAGACATCTTTAATACGATCTGGAGCTCCGGAAACATACCGGAGGACTGGCGCGCCTCTACCATACTCCCGATCTTGAAACCGGGGAAAGACCCCTCTTCAGTTGAATCGTACCGCCCTATCGCCCTGACGGCTGTAATGTGCAAAATCAACGAGCGGATCATCTCGCTCCGTCTTGCCCACTTCCTCCTTTCGAATAACGCGCTAGACTATCGTCACTTCGGCTTTCTGCCGTACCGGGACGGACAAACGGCGGTGACTCAGCTCCACCTAGCGATAAACCAGGCCCATGCCCGAAAAGAATTTTTCCTCGGCATCACGCTGGACATACACGCCGCTTATGACTCAGTTTACATTGATGGGCTTATCTCAAAGTGTACTCGTCTCCAGCTCCGCGGACGTATCACCCGGTGGATTCACCAATTCCTACAAAATCGGTCAATACGGATTTCTTGGAGAGGCTCTGTCTCAAGCGCTCGACCTATGCTCAGAGGTATCCCTCAGGGGAGCGTGCTTTCGCCTATTCTTTTCACCATCTACATGTCCGACTTTTTTGAAGTCCTCGAACAGGGGGTGGAATGCCTTATATACGCGGACGAAATTTTTCTCTACTGCTCGAACACCTCCCTGTCCGTCTGTGAAACGAAGCTCCAACAGACACTATCCAGAATTTCCCAATGGTGCACATACTGGAAACTCTCGGTGCGCCCCGACAAATGCTGCGCTATCAATCTCTCCCGCAGGCGGGGCATCAGTGACAAAATATTTTCTATTAACGGTGGGCTGGTTGAATGGTCGGATGTCGTAAAATTCCTAGGCTTCCATTTCTCGCGGCGTCGTGGTTCCCGCCCTCACTTGGCATACTTAAAAAAGAAGGCGCTTCAACGCATCAATGTCCTCAAAATCCTCTCCTCCCGCAGGTATGGCGCCCGGTCTGTCCACCTGCGTCACATCGCTCTGGCTACGATACGCAGCCTGCTGGACTACGGGGCTCCGGTATTGTACGGCCTTTGCTCCTCTCTGCTCAAATGCTTGGAAGTCTTCCAGACCTCAGTTCTCAGGGTGGGGTTGGGCCTCCCGCGGTGGGTCCCCAACCCTGTCTTACTAAAACACGCGGGGTGTATGACTATTAAAAGGAGAATTGATTTGCTCACCCACAGGTTCTGGGTGAAACACCTATCCCTTGGGCACTTGTCTCCCATGTGGCCCATCCTCTCCGCCCTCATTTCGTCCCCTCCGGCTAGCTGCTTTCCGGTGCTACCTGGGCTTGACACTACCTTCGCTCGCCTCAACAGCGATCCGCAACATCTCATCCCTGCGCCCCCTCCGGGTGTGAAATCCTATTCCCTTCTCCTCAATGGGCTTCCCTTTCAAAGTAAGGACCTGTTAAGGTGTGGGTTTTAAAAACCTTTGACCTTAACTGCCATGATCGATAGGGTGTAAAATGTGAGAGGTAGAAGTACTTCTGAACAAAATTCAGATCAGAAAAAAAGTAGTACATTGCAGTTTGCCGCCTAGGCAATAAAACCTGAACTGTGAGAGACGAAAATAACTTATTTTAATTACACTCACCTGGTAAGGAATTAACACTCAGAACCTATATGTGATAAAAGCTGAAAAGTAAATTTTACCTAAAATTCACTAACGCAAATCAAGCATTTCAAATTTTTGAGCTTTGTTTTTATTGATCATTATGAATGACAAAAACATTAAATAATTTCTTGGCTAAATAGTTGTAACATTCAAATATGAGATCCCTACATGCTAAACCATTCAAAATTTCAATTCAATTCTGATACCTGACACTAACATAGGAATTGAAAAAAAATGAAGCTGAAAGCCAGTGCACCTTCAAGCAAAAGTCATAATACTCAAACACTCATTTGTGCACTGTGATAATTGAAAATCATTAAAATTGTCCCAAACTGAAATACGTTAAAAGTCTGGTTAAGTTGAGTTTTAGAAATTAAATAATTAGTGGACTACAATGAAATTCAATTATCACACACTGAGATAACCTGCCAATTAAGATTTTCATTTCAATTTGTCCAAAGAACAGATTAGTAAAAAATTAAACTTTAGTTGACTAAAAATAAAAAATCAATGGGCATATTATCAATTTAAAATATCAAATCGATATCATTTCAGAATTTTAAAATTCAACCAAGATACTTTAACTAGAAAATTCTGAGTATACAATGTGACAAATCTTACATTTAAAAGTATGGGATACGAAATTACTCCCAAAAATATACCAGTTATGAATTTCACATAATATTTACCCAGTTCTGGAATAGCAGATTTTTTACGAAGAAATTTTACAAATCACTGTGTTTTTGCAGCTTTCACATTATCTAGGAGACGAACCAATTCTTGATTCTCATTAACAGTTCTTATGAGAAGTTTGTAAGAAAGTCCTTTGAGCTGTACACTCCATGCGAAACAGTTTCTAAGTTGCCTTGTAAAAAGCACCTTTAATACTACACACACAACACACAATTTTAAACACATTTACCGTGGTGCGATGCTACACAACATCTATGTTAATTTTTGGGATTTGCAGAAATCTTCACCATATTTGACGTGCATGTCGTAGATTTGTATGTAGACACGTGACGTTCACTTTCTTTTAAGATCAGCAGGAAAAAAATACGAATTCTCTTTGAACAAACACTTCTGTAATATTGAATTTGAATAAAATTCAGGTGTGAAAATTATTTCTTGAGTTTTCCATTTAGAACTTGACAGCGAATTAGCCTGGGCTGGGGCTCCCCACGCTGCAAAATGGCTCGAAGCCTAACACTGGAATGTCTGGGGAGCCCCTCGGAAACACACACCTCTCACATAACGATTTTTTTCTTAACTGATTTCTTAGCGTCTCTCAACGTACTTATTTTAAAAACTGTTGCCAGACTACGCGTGAGGAAATTTTCCTCTTTCTTTCGGAGTCATTCCTTTCGACTCTGCTGATCGGAGATACGGAAAACCAGTTTCTCCTATGACGTAGTGTTTCACAGACTGGGGATGTTCGCAAGGTGCGATTGATGACGTTTAAATCTTTCTCTTGCCGTGAGTGGCAAAGAGTTGTGTTGTTTACAAACACATGTGTTGTTGATATCTGCTAATAGTGTTACATTTTTATGTAACATCCTTCCCCTCCAACGAGAGAAAAGGCGTGCCTGGGATAAATTTACACAATATGCAATATACACTATATATGAATTTGTTGTATGAAAATAAATGCAAAGTAGAAAAAGAAATTTTATATATACATATACAAATGCATTGAATTGAAACCTAATATTTGCAAATAACATACCCCTCAAAAAAAAATATGTACAATTGACTCAAGTATTCACATCAAATTCTTTCACATACACAGCAATAAGTGACTCTTGTGGCAATTCTTCCCTTGCCATATCAGTATTTTCATGTATCAATTAGAGAAAAAAATAGCTTGATTTGGTTATGAGAAATGAAAAAGTACCAAGATGTCAAATTTTTCCTGACAGCCTATGAACATACAGAACAACTTGATTTAATTCTTCTTATTATTATTTGTTTTCTTATTTTAAAGAGCATGGCCATGAAATGTAAGAAAAAATTTAATTTTATGTCTTCACCAGACCGCTCTGAAGAATCCCAGCTATAGGACCAGCCTTACATAACTAGGATTGCAGTGAATTGAAGTGATCAATTTCAGATCATTGACACCCCAGAGAGCCCTGGTAAACCATAAATAAAGGGAAAAAAAAATTCCTTTTACAATTTTTTTTTTTTTTTTTTTGTGTGTGTTCTGATATTCAGAAAAGAGCTGTCGACTAAAATGAAGTTGTTTCATTTTGGAAGTTAGGGTTGAGCGGTTTTTGCACAAATATTTTACTGACATGGACTTTCCTTTCTCTTGGTGTTCCATTTTCAACTTTTTGAATTATTAAATTATCATTTCTTAGAATCTTTTTGACTTCCCAAGGTCCATTGTATTTCTTTTGAAGAGCACCTGGTGCTATAAATTCCTCTAAAAATACTTTGTCACCCAATTTGACATCTGGCTTTTTCCTTCCTCTTACATATTTACTATGAACTTTGAAATAATTTTCTTCATTAATTTTGACATTTTGCTGTATTTCTTTAGCTATTACTTTTACAGTTTCTACATATTTATTAAATTCAAAGGTATATTTTAGTTCATTAAAAGCATCTATAGGCAGGTTGAGTTTGCGTCCAAAGAATATTTCAGCTGGAGAGTATTGTGTAACAGCATGTGTGGTGTTGTTGTAGTGAAGTTTAAAGAATAATAGACTGGTTGTCCAGTCACAAATTCTTTCTGAAATGGCTGCAACACTCATTTTTAAAGATTTATGGGCGCGTTCAATTAATCCATTGCTACGTGGGTGATATATCGAAGACTTTCTATGTTCAATTTTTGCTTCTTTCATAAAATTTTCAAATTCGTTTGAGTAAAAGTTTGTGCCATTATCTGTAAGTAATATCTTCGGGATACCAAACCTTGAGAAATATTCCTGTAGATGTTTAATTATTATATTAGAAGTGAAATTTGAAATGGGAATTAATTCAAGAAAACGAGAATAATGGTCAGAAATGCTTAATATATAAAATTTTCCATCAATGGATCTTGGTAATTTTCCTACAATATCTATTGCTATCATTTATCCTGGAGCTAGATGAGTTTTAGAAACAAACTCTGAAATGGTGTTCTTTGGCTTTGGTTTATTTTCAAGACATTTTGCACAGTTTTCACAATAATTTTTTGTGTCAGCAAACATGCCCTTCCAAAAAAAAATTTTGGCTCAGCAGTTCATTAGTCCTTGCAGTGCCAAAGTGAGGAGCATGAGCTGATTCTAAGCAGGTCTTGATTAAAACTCTTGGAATTACAATTTTATTTTTTATTGACTTATCTTTTTTATGTTTATTTTTTGGTTTTAACTTAATCATTAGTAGTTGCGAATGAGAATCTATGAAATATTGCTGTTTAATTTTTTTATTATTTTCTTTAATGTCCTGAATTATTTTAGTAGTTTTCTCATCTTTAAGTTGTTCTTTTAGAATGGTTTCCTTTGATAGATCAGTTTTGTTTTCAAAAATGTTTACATTATTTACGTTTAGATTTTCACTTAAAACTCTTGAAAGAAAGTCAGCTGGATTCTTAAATCCAGGTATATGTTGAATGTTGTAGTCAAATTGTTGTAAGTATAATAGCCATCTGGCCACCACTTCAGGTTGTTTCTCTAAATTGAGGTGAAAAGTTAAAGGTTTGGCATCCGTCAGTATTGTAAATCTTCTCCCAAATAATTGTTCATGAAAATGCTTGCAAGATAAATAAATTGCAAAGAGCTCTCGCCTTAAAGAAGGATACCTTGACTCTGACTCTGAAAGTTGTTTGGAAAAAAATCCAACAGGAAAAAAATGTCCATCATCTTTTTGCATAAGAATTCCACAAACGGCAATTTTTGAGGCGTCGCACACTAAATAACATTCCCTATTTTCATCAAAATTTTTTATAGTGGGTTTACTTAAAATGATTTTTTGTATTTTATCAAAGGCCTCCTGACACTGTTCAGTCCAGACAAACGGAACGTTCTTTCTAGTTAAGTTCACGAGAGGTTCGACTATCTCTGCATAATTGAAAATTAAATGTCGAAAATAGTTCAGCATTCCTAGAAAGGTGTGTGTCTGCTTCAAATTTTTGGGAATTGGAAATTTATTGACTTTATTGATATTATCCTCAGAGGGTGAAAAGCCATCTTTATTTACTGAAAAGCCTAAGTACACTGCTGGCCATCGTAAATGCAACACCCTGAAGGAAGCATGCAAATAATATGAAATTTACAACATGCATTAGCTGAGGTGAGATATGCAAATGATTAGAATTTCAGCGCAGACGCACATCAAGCGCGCCTGTGGCGCCACCTCAAAGCGCTATTTAAGGCTTGGAGATTTCGACGGTTTCAAGTACAGCAATTGTGTTTTTCTTGCTTTTTTTTCAAAAAAACGATAAATTATGCCTCGTAGGAAACAACGATCATCTTTTGATCAAGTATCCGAGTTTGACAGAGGAAGGATAGTGGCATACCGAGATTGTGGGTTATCTTTCAGGGAAATCGGTCGTCGTATTGGACGAAACCAAACAACTGTGATGCGGATATGTGATCGTTGGGTGCAGGAGGGTACGACGGACAGACGTGATCGACCGCATCGACCTCAGTGCACCACGTCACGTGATGACAGGCAGATTGTACGCATGGCAGTGACGGACCGCTCAGTCACATCACGAACCATATCACAGCAGATTCAGTCTGTAACGCATCATCCAGTGTCTGCGCGTACCATTCGACGTCGTTTACAGCAGAATGGTCTGTCCGCAAGACGTCCGTTGCTTTGTCTACCTCTGACGCGGAACCACAGACGTCTCCGCCGCCAATGGTGCGATGAAAGAAGGATGTGGACGACAGAATGGAATGAAATTCTCTTTACTGACGAGTCACGCTTCTGTATGCAACACCACGACGGTCGGATTCGAGTCTGGAGACACCGTGGAGAGAGGATGCTGAACAGCTGCATTATGCACCGTCACACTGGTCCTGCACCGGGTATTATGGTATGGGGCGGTATCGGATATCTCTCTCGCATTCCTCTAGTACGCATTGCCGGTACTTTAACCAGCCAGCGCTACATCTCCGAGGTGTTGGAGCCAGTTGTCCTTTCTTACCTTCAGGGCTTGCCAACAGCCATATTTCAGCAGGATAATGCACGGCCACACGTGGCACGCATTGTCCAAGGGTTCTTCGTCAATCACCAGATTGAATTGCTTCCCTGGCCGGCGCGCTCTCCGGATCTTTCGCCGATAGAAAACATGTGGTCCATGGTTGCTCAACGACTGACCCAGAGTTCATCCCCAGCTGTCACACCAGATCAACTTTGGCAACGTGTGGAAGCTGCTTGGTCTGCTGTACCCCAAGAACACATTCAAAGTCTCTTTGAATCAATGCCGAGGCGTGTGGCAGCTGTGATCTCCAACAACGGCGGCTACT
>JAWZYV010020230.1:0-52070 GCA_038373885.1 Cheiracanthium punctorium | reverse complement strand
AGTGTTCTATCTATACCTTTTTTTTATAGTAATTAATGTTTTACTTACCACTGTTTGGTGGCTGTATTTAAAATATTGCAAACGTTTTAATTGAAGTATCTGATAATTCTTGGTTATAAAAAAATACTTTATTTCAAATTTAGTATTTATTTGTATTTTTAATAATCTAGTAGTCTATAAATAATAAAATAGTATTTGTAAATTATTATAATAAATTTCACTGTTATTTGCTAATAGCAGGGTACATTTTGAACATAAGTTGGACATTTTTGAAATTTTTGGCAATGGACTAACTGACAAAGTACGAACAAGAACAAAGAAATGTGAATTTTTAGATTCTGTATTCTCTAATTGTAAAGTATGTCTGAAATATAAACGTTAATTTATGTTTAAAATAAAATTATTTTAAAATATTTTTACTCCTGTCTACAAACAAGTATAAAGAAATAATTTCTATATTTATAGATTAATACATAAAAAAAATCTTTTACCTCATGAAACTTAATAATTTTTGTACTACGTTTCACTTTTCACGATTAACACTAGTAAATAAACATCAGCACCTCTAAGTATAACCCAATAAATGCAATTTTGTATTGGTTAATTTTCAGTATTACTTGATTATGTTGAATAACTTTTTGTGGACCTCTGGTATATGGCTTGTTTCAGCCATAAAAGTTTTGTGTACTTAACAGGGACTTTTGCGGGTCAGAACAGGGAAGACTTCATCAGAAACATGATTTTGACATCCCAAAGTTTAGAAGAATTTTATACATGGATAAAATGAACCAAAAATTTAACACTCCTGCAAAATAATAGTTACAGATATTTAAATACAGTAAAAGCTCGACTATCCGGAAAGCACGGGAAGCGTCGAATGCCGGATAAGTGAAAATTCCGGATAGTTGAGCTTCTAAAAAAAAAAAAGAAACATTCGCCAGCCAAACCAGAGGGGGAGGGGAGGGGGGCATTATGCGTGTGCACACTTTGTTACAAAACTGCATTTTATTTATGCAGTTTTGTAACAAAGTTTTAGTTGAATTTATGCTAATGCATGTTTATATTGCAGAGTTTAAAGATGTTACAAGACTTCTATTATAATATGTCTTTGCATCCTTGGGAAGATTAATAATAAATTAAAGTAATAACACCTGCATAAGCGTAAAGTTTTCAAAATTATTGGGGGGGCCGAGCCCCACAACCACATGTATTCACGTCAGTGGCGTAGCCAAGGGGGGGATTAGAGGGGTCATAACCACCCCCCATGAGAAATTTTTTGCCATACAAAATGTATATTCTTCACTCCCTTATCATACAACCGTATACATATAGCTTACTCATAGCTGCCAACTACTACGGAATATAATTAACCCTTTTTTCTACATGATTTTTGGCTTAAAATATAGCAACATTTTTGTGCTGCGCGCGCGAGCTGGTTACTATTTTGAAAAAAATAATTTAAAAATATACTGTTTACAAAAAGTGGTTAATTATATTCCGTAGTAGTTGGCAGCTATGACTTACTATATAGTAGGGTAAATTATTGGAGGCGTTCGAGCTCTATGGGTCCATAGAATTCTACATAATTCATTAACATAGAATTCTACATACTATGTAAGGTAAGTATCCATGTTAGTCTCTTCCTACCATGTTATAAGTTAAAAATACAGTAGAAGACCCAAAATCCGCACAGCTTGGTTCCAGACCTTGTGCAGATTTTAGAATTTTGCGGATTTTGGGTCATCATAGGAAATTTATTATTTCCCTCAACATACCCAGAAAAAAAGAAACAATAAAAATCAAGAGAAACAAATCATGATACTTAGAATCAGAATCATGATATGAAAATACAGAGGGATAATACAATATAAAAAATTATGAGATTATAGTACAACTTACTTAACCATGTATATTCAATAGTAGTTTACGACTTTGGGATGTTCTAATTATAGGTTTTTTTTTTTCATTATTTCCTGTTTTGTAACACAGCTTTGTTGCTCTACAAATTTGAGATATTTCTTTCTCTGAGCCTAACCTTCATTAAATGTTATTTTATCAACTTTTCTATCATCCTCACTTGTTCCTGTGTCAGAGTCTGTGCCATCTGACCATAATTGAGTATTAATTATGTCACTGTCAGTCATTTGAAGGATATCAATGCTACCACAAGAGCTCACAAACTCTTAAAATATTTTTTTCAAGTGGGAATAGCTTATTTAGTTTTACTTTGTGGTTATAGTGTAGTTTTCTGAAATTGCAGCTGGCAGGGCAGATTTCATTGTTTACATTGAATAGACAGTGCGGATTTTAGAGCCTTGCGGATTTCGGGTCGGCGGATTTTGGGTCTTCTACTGTAGAAGCAAAGTAAAAAATCCAAAGGGGAAAAAAAAAAAAACATTTTCGATGAGATAGTGCATTTTACACATATCTGAACTTTTCTTCATTTCATACTTTCCATTGCATAATCTGATTTTAATTAACTAGAGCCTGGTGAGGGCAGCTTATAAGTAACATTGTGTGTTACATGGCGTCGCAATGAATACTAAATCATGATTGAAATCAAAAGAAGAAAATTTTTAAAGGTACAATAAAGGTTTTTTTTAAACGTTTGTAAATGCCGAGAATACTTTTTTATGTTAGTATAAATTAGTTTTCTGTATTTAATGATAAATTATTGGGTGGGCTCAGCCCCTATTTACAATTTATTGGGGGGGCTCGAGCCCCACGGGCCCATATAACTCTACGCCTATGAACACCTGCCGATTTTCAAAGCTTAAAAGCTTTACACTAAGAGAATGATAAAATAATAATAATAAATCGAGAGTTATTTCCTGCCCCCCTCCCTTCCTCTTTAGTTTCTGTTCAGAGATAACATATTCAAATCATTGGAATACCCAAGCCGGAAAGTAGGTCACGATTCACCACATTTAAATAATCTGCAATCAGCATGTCTGCTATGTGATTATTTTAGTGCAAAAGATGAAACATATCATAGTTCTGTGTCAATCATTAAAAAAAAAAATAAAAGAACTTTTTGAGAATAATGTAAACATATTGCTATAGTAATAAACAGTATGATCATGGTTTTATCTCCTTGTTGTCCTTTCTGTGCTTGCAGACGCAACAGTGAAATGTTGTATTTTTGTAATCATTTAGGCTGTTTTTCTTTCGTATTTTTAAACACACCATTGTAATTTATGAAAATATTAGTATTCTCTGGTAATTAGAAATTTGCACCTGTTGCCACTGTACTTTTTGGACAGCTGGAGAGGGGTGGCCACCATACTAATCAATCTTTTGAGAAGACACAAAAAAGAAAAAGAGGGAAGCTGAGAATTTTCCGGTTACTTGGATGCCGGATAATCGAGCTTTTACTGTATGTTAATAAATTTCCCGCTTGAAACTACAAAACTGTAAACAGTTGTAGCAAACTGTAAACAAACTAGAAGAGAATGAGAAAAAATCATTATTTTAAGCAGATAAAATACAAAAAAGTATTACTGAGTTAAAAATAAATTCCACTTTTTATTGAAAATGTATATAAAGTTATCAAATATTTCTTTTCCAAAAAATTGTGCTTGCTACCTCACACATATCAACTCGTATCTGCTTAGTTATTGGTCAGTAAATATTATTACATCTTCAGAAAGTTCTTTCGATGGGGTTACAGTCACTGCAACTCACACATATGTATATGTGTGTGTGATAAAGGGAGTGAAGAATAATCATTTTGTAAGGCAAAAAGTTTGACATGGGGTGGGTTGGGTTGGTTGTGACCCCTAACCCCCCACAAGTGACTACGCCACTGATTTTAGGTGTATTTGAATATTTCACTGAATCATTTACATGAAGAATGGTTGAAATATAAAAAATATTTCATTTTTGACAAATTCGTTAATCAGAATCCATATAATCAAGCAGTTCAGGCTTTTCTCTTTTAAAATATCAGAAATATTCTTATCAACCTAACCACTTTTGGGTTGATGGGGGGGAAAGTCTTTAAGGCAGCTGTTTGAATGTCCAGCAGGAATACCAGAGACTGCACCCAATCTGATTCATTCTGGACTCTCTGCACTTGCTTTTTGTTTTGCAAAATCTAGGGAAAAAATAAAACAACACTATAAAAATATATCTAGGAACTTTCCTTAGAAATGGAGGATAGTTGAGGTGCCCTAGAATTCCAAGGAACGTTACATGAAAATACCTGGAACTTATACTGAATAACTCTGGAAGGTTCCACTGAATTGTATATTGTTCAGTAAAGTTCTTGGTACTTTCATGTAACTTTCCTTGGAATTTAGGGCGATTCAGTTGTCTATTTGTTTCAAGGAACATTCCAAGACTTGTTTAGAGTTCTGGTCATTTTTAAGTGAAATGCGTGTTTTTTAAGTGAATCGTGAGAGCAATATTCGGTTAAGGGACAGGTTAAAGGGAAAATGTAAAGTTTTCAGATGGAAATGTTTATTTTCTGTATGGTATTTGTGAGTCTCTTTTCCGATTATTTCCAAGGAACGTTTCTTAATTTTTCACACTGAAATACAGAATTAAAGTACTAATTACTTATTTATAAGTAATTAGTGCTTTAATTTTGTTTATAAACAGAAAGTATTAGTTATTAAAATATTATATTGTACTGTGTGTATTAAGGCAAACCTGTGTGAGGGGCATCTGCCTAGGATGAGGGTTGTCTTAGTCGAAGGACTTTCTAAGGAGTTCTAACGCGTATTCACGTTTCATTTGGAGAAAGCCAACCAAGACTCCAGACCATTAGATGGACAGCCACGCTACAGGGCCCAAACATGGGACCTTCACACTTTGGCAGTACCATTATGAGTGCCTTATCCGCTCGGCCATGGATGAGCTAAAGTATTAATTTAGATTATGATCCAATGAAGTGGGAAAGAGCCAAAGGGCACCAAGAAAATGTTGTTCAAAAGTGCTTTCTGTACTAGTAGCAATCCTAGAACTATGAACAAAGTTCCTTTCTTTTGAACAGAAATTTATATATAATATATATTTTCTTTTTGAGAACCGAATTATGAAGGCCACCTTAGATTTGTGAGGCCTGAGGCACGCACCTCATGCCCCTATTGGGAAATCCGCCACTGATTATTTATTTATTAATGTGTATCTGCTTATTGTGTTTATTGATTACTTTTTTTAATTATGTTCTTTAGACCTATTATTAAGGGTTGTATTGTAAATATTTGTGCGACCTCCTAATTAGGGATTGTACTGCTCGGGATGTACTGCCTCCCAGATGTTAAAAATAGTTTTAAATTCGTATTCTACACATTAAATAAATAAGAGGCATTGCAGGGGCAAATCGGGCAGGGTGTTTCCATCACCATCTCAGAATTTCATGATTTTCTTTTATTGTGTTGCCTTACCCAAGGAAAGAACAAATCTGAAATATTTTTAATTTACCTCTTTTAGTTTTGGAGTTATGGGGGGTCAAAGTACCCCAGAGTAGCAACGTCGAATTAATTTAGGGCCATTTTTGCCACATTATTATCTCGACTGTGACTGGCTCAGAGGTGCTTCAGAGATTTTTTTCGTTTTATCCTATAATATACCTTGTATATTAACATCTCAAATTGAAAATTCATTCGAAAATTGTCAGAGCCCCAAATTAGGGCCCCCCAAAATACCCCCAATTTCATAAAAAATACAATTTTAAGAATGCTTTAAATCTTGGCTCTGACGTGAAACAGAAAAATTTTTTGCACAGTGCAGTTATATATCTTCATATAAAGTGAATCCAATGTTAAACATTTTTGAAGGCCCCCAGGGCCTCCGGTACGGGCCCCAAACATGGTCCTTAGCGCTAATTTACGCAATTTCGAAGCATTGGTACAGCTGAAGCCGACTTCAACATGACATGGAGACTCAAGTATTGACATGGAGATGTAGTATTAACATAGTAGTTTCATATTATGAAAAACATTTCTTGAAGGTACAACTGTTTCCAAGAAAAATCCAAAAAGTGCCTCCCTATTTGGGACATTCCACTGCCACGCATGGGGGCATTTGCGCGTTACTTTTAGAAGTTTAATCGACTGTGGCAATATATTGAAAATTAACTTATTCTTCATATATCTCAAATATATCCTCCATATATCACAAATAGTTATTTTACAGGGGCACTCATAAGAACTATATTACGCTGAATGGGGATCTCTACAACTAGTGAACCGATTCGAAAAAATTTTTCACTGATAGAAAGATACACTATTCCTGAGTATTATAAGCTACCTTTCAGCATGTAGCATAACTAGTTCTTTTAGAGGGACACTCAAAATAATTCCAGAACATGACGCTATATGGACATCTGTGTAACTACTGAACCGATTCTAAAGATCTTTTCACTGAAAGCTACAGTATTCCTGAGTAACATAGCCTAAAATTCATGCATGTAGCATAATTTACAGGAAAACTCAAAATATTTCGCTAACATTGTAGTAACTGTCTCCATTCGTCACGCAAATTTATTCGAATTTAATTCAACTTCATTCAAATTTTTGAACAGTGATTCTAAAGATCTTGTCACTGAAAGCTACACTATTCCTGAGTAACATAGGCTAAAATTCATGCATGTAGCATAATTTACAGGAACACTCAAAATATCGCTAACATTGTAGTAACTGTCTGTATTCGCCACTCAAATTTATTCAAATTTTATTAAACTCCATTCAAATTTTTGAACAGTGCAATTATATATCTTCATATAAAGTGAATCCAATGTTAAAAAATTTTGAAGGCCCCCAGGGCCCCCTGGTATATTTTTGGAAAGCATCACCGTTTTCAAGAAAAATTTAACACAGTAATAACAAAATATATCTTTTCTTAATATGAAACTACTATGTTGAAACTACATCTCCATGCCAATAGTTCTCATGTGCGAAGTCAGAGCCAGCTGTACCTATGCTTCGAAATTGCATAAATTAGCACTAAGGACCATGTTTGGGGTCCCGTATCGAGGGCCCGGGAATTTTTATTTTTTCTGTATCACGTCAGAGCCAAGATTTAAAGCATTCTTTAAAACTGTATTTTTTATGAAATGGGGATATTTTTGGGTGAGGGTTTATTTGGGGGTTGTGCCTATTTTCAAATGAATTAAGTTTAGATGTTAATATTCAAGGTATATTATCAGATTAAAAAAAAAAATTCTCTAAAGCATCTCAGAGCAAATCACAGTCGAGAGTAAAATGGCAAAAATGGCCCTAAATTCTTCACTCCTCTGGGGTACTTTGACCCCCCATAACTCCAAAACTAAAAGAGCTAAATTAAAAATATTTCAGATGTGTTCTTTCCTTGGGTATGGCAACACCAGAAAAAGAAAATTCATGAGATTCTCAGATGATTAAAACTTTCTTCTTTTTTTTACCTGATTAGCTCTTGCGATGCCTCTTAAAATGACTGGAAGGTAGAGGTCACAAAATATTTAACATTGGCTTTCAAAAATATTTAACACTGGATTCACTTTATATGAAGATATATAACTGCACTGTTCAAAAATTTCAATGGAGTTTAATAAAAACAGGGTGGCTACAGAAATTGAGAAAAAAAGTTCCCTGATTTCCCTGACTATATCAAATTTCCAGAACTAATTATATTTATATACATGCCATAATCTTTCATGTAAATCACCATTGTGTATCATGCACCAACAGATGAATGCTTCATATTGGGAAATGAATAAGAGAAAACCACAAAAATACTTAATATTAATAAAATTGTAGTTCAATTTCATAAATCCAAACATGAAATTTAGTTGAACACTAAAAGACCGAGCCCGAGCAATATTATTTAATTCGGAGCCGAAATTGCAGCTAAAGATAAAAAAAAATTCAATTACTTCATTGATAGAATACAATAAATTTTGCCGTTTGTGCAAATTAAAGACAAATATAGTTGCAAACTCCCAATGCACTTTCTAATTCTTTGTATCCATCCTGTATCAAAAAATGTCGGATATCATGACTAACTAAGGAATATAAACCGCCGTTCTAAAATACCCAAAGAGCTTCACGCACCTTCTAGACGCCCGTGCCGCTATTTTTATTTGTTTATTTATTTTTTTTTTTATAAGTACTTTTATTTTCCTCACGAATCACTTTTTAAAATCTGTTTCAAGCAGTTTGTTCAATAAAGGGGAAATTTTTCATGAGCCCGAGCCCGAACACAATTGTGAATTACAGAGCCCGAGCCCGGTTCGGGCTCGGGCTTGGGATGAGCCCGTCTCATGTCTAATTCACATGCGAAATTGATTCACATGCCGATATGATTAGCAGATCCGGTTTCTAGTATGATCCGCATTTCAGAACGAGTCCGAATGCATGCGCTTTTCGGATTCGTATAGTGATAGTACCTACATCACTTGAGTCTCGTATTCATATTTCTATGTTCTCGTATGATCTGTATTCTGGTTTTTGGATTCCTAAAATGTCTGCATCAGTTGAGTATCGAATGATCCGGAACGGAGCCGCGAGTCAGACGCTGATTGACAACTAAAAACGATCTAGTTTACTAGGCAAAAACGAAAGTTCCCTGATTTTTAAATATTTTTACAAAATTCCCTGATATTTACCTGATTTTTCCAGATCGATAAAGTACCCTGATTTTTCCATGATTTCCCTGATCTGTCGACACCCTGAAAAATTGTATAAATTTGAGTGGTGAATGGAGACAGTTATGACAATGTTTACGAATTATTTTGAGTGTTCCTGTAAATTATGCTGCATGCATGAATTTTAGCCAATGTTATTCAAGAATAGTGTAGCTTTTCAGTGAAAAATCTTTAGAATCGGTTCAGTAGTTACAGAGATGTCCATATAGCGTCATGTGCTAGAATTCTTTGAGTGTCCCTGTAAAAGAACTAGTTATGCTACATGCATGAAAGGTAGCCTATATTACTCAGGAATAGTGTAGCTTTCTATCAGTGAAAAAATATTCGAATCGGTTCAGTAGTTACAGAGATTCCCATACAGCGTAATGTAATTCTTATGAGTGCCCCTGTAAAAGAACTATTTGTGATATATGGAGGATATATTTGTGATATATGAAGAATAAGTTAATTTTCAATATTGCCACAGTCGATTAAACTTCTAAAAGTAATGCCGAAATGCCCCATGCGTGCCAGTGGAATGTCCCAAATAGGGAGGTACTTTTTGGGATTTTTCTTGGAAACAGTTGTACCTTCAAGAAATGTTTTTTCATAATATCAAACTACTATGTTGATACTACATCTCCATGTCAATATTTCTCCTGTGGGAAATCGGCTTCAGCTGTACCAATGCTTAAAAATTGCATAAATTAGAGCTAAGAACCATGTTTGGGCCCCGTACCGGGCCCGGGCCTTCAAAATTTTTAACATTGGATTCACTTTATATGAAGATATATAACTGCACTGTGCAAAAAATTTTTCTGTATCACGCCAGAGCCAACATTTAAAGCATTCTTAAAACTGTATTTTTTATAAAATTGGGGGTATTTTGGGGGGCCCTAATTTGGGGCCCTGACAATTTTCGAAGAATTTTCAATTTGAGATGTTAATATACAAGGTATATTATAGGATAAAATGAAAAAATTCTCTGACGCACCTTTGAGCCAGTCACAGTCGAGACAATAAAGTGGCAAAAATGGCCCTAAATTAATTCGACGTTGCTCCTCTGGGGTACTTTGACCCCCCATAACTCCAAAACTAAAAGAGGTAAATCAAAAATATTTCAGATTTGTTCTTTCCTTGGGTAAGGCAACACAATAAAAGAAAATCATGAAATTCTGAGATTGTGATGGGAACTTTTTTCTATTGACATGCCCGATTTGCCAGCTCTTAAATTTTGCATTTTGTTGCATCAAAATTGATTAACTAGAATGCGAAATATGGAGTTTTGGCTTTCGCTATTGGTTTATATAGTGTTTTCTAGAAATCTCAAATTTTGGTCGTAAGCCTTAGCTAATCTCACTTTTGGCCCCAAATTTGGCAATATTTTGCCAAAAAGTTACCAAGCTTGGCGACATTTCGGACATTTGGAGCGATTTTACCAATGCGGTCAATAAAGCTTGTTTTTCTGAATTAGCTTTGCATTATTCATTAACATTTATATGATGTAATCAAAAGTCCCGCTTTATGGGTAATTACAAAAAATATATTCGAGAAGTTTCTTTTAACTTCAGCAGCACATATAAATAGGAGGCAGAGAGACAGGAGTCAGTATTCACTGAGCATTCGTTGAGTGAGTTTGCCGTATTATAATGTTAATTGTGCTATAGGAGGCTATATTTAGCTTGTTTTAGAGTGCTGGGCATAAATTCTTCACTGCTAAGTTCTGAGTGACTGTTTACAATTTCCCTCATAAGTTTCTACTGAGTTTTTGCCTGTCGAAGTGGATGTATTTTATTATGTGTGAGAAATTCAGCATTTAAAAAAAGCTTCTGTACTAAGCGGAGCGTTATATGCATGTCATACTGGCTGATTGTGCTTGTGAATTTTGTACATCTGATGGTTCGACGAAGTTCTAGAAGCAATGTGGCAGGTTTTTAATACCCTTTTACAAACAGTAATATAGGTTCCTGAAAATTTTGGGGGGGTTGAGCACTCAACACCCCCTTGTCTGCAGCCTCTAAGGAGGGAGCAGCCATAAAAACCAATGCCTTCTAGAACATATTTCCTTTGTAATTATAATATTTAGAGCATTTTATCTATTATAATAAGCTATTCTTTCTCTAATTGAAAGTATAAGTACAGTAAAGCCCGTTTAAGAAGTTCCCACTTAAGAAGTTTCTCAGCTTAATCAGCTGTTATTTGTGGTTCCCAATTCTTTCCTATTCTTACAATATTAAAATAACCCGTTTAAAAATTTCATTCCAAGCACTCTGAAAAAGTTCCCCTCCTCACTTCTAAATTTACTTTCAGAACGTTTTTACATGTGCCTTTTGTTTCCCCTCTTATCATTACAATTCGTAAAAATCAATATTTGAGACCAAAAACGATTGCATTGGCATGTGAAGTGCTAACAGTGGATGAAATATGTGAGGTTACAGAAAACTATGAAGTGAGGAAGAGGCTGTGGAAATTCTTAGTTTTCCAGATGTTGTAAAGGACTAAAAACTTTGGTCGTTTTACCAAAAGCATTTAAGATGTGAATGGAAAAGTTTTTAAAAATGAAAGACCAATTAAAGATTGTCGAAGAAAAAACTAAACAATTTTTTTAAATAGATTCCAATAATTCTTAAAGTGATCATTATTTTTTAAAAAAGATTTAATAAATAGGTAATTATATTGTTTTATTTTATTAACTAATTTTTTAAGTGTGCAAAACAATTTATATAAGTAATTATAAACTTTATATTATTTATATAGTATTTTAATAATGTCAAAAGATCTTTTCTGAATATTTATACTAAAAATTTAATTTTTTTTAAAAAAAATTGTCTCATTTAAGAAGTTTTTGCCCTTCATCCCTTTGGAAAACTCTTAAGCAGGTTTTACTGCATTTAGTCATGCACAAGTTTTAAGTTGATATAGCTGTAGTCATAGTATGTTCATCTTATTCGGAGAATAAACACTAGAAACATGCACATCGGACTAAAGATGAAGGGAATTAAAATTACAATTGATCAATTCAGAAGGCAGTTTTAATAAACATAGTGCAGAAATTATATTTTCACCCTAAGCTATTGAATATTGGCTGCTACAGAAATATGGTCAAACCTGGTAATGTGGAATCAAAGGGGCCACAGTAATTGTTTCACATTAACCGAATTTCATGTTATCCTTTAAATTAAACTTGTAGAAAATGGAGATTTGTGTTTTGGCAGCACCAAGCACATACTTCGTGTAAACCAGTATTTCATCAAATGGTTTTGCATTAACAAGACTAATTAATAATGAGGGAATAATGATGAAATTCATTTTGCATTCTCTTACACAAATATAAACATTGGTGACATTTTCCTACATCATTCTTTTTGATGAATCAATTTCTTTGAAAATGTGATATTGGTGGTATGATACTCGATTTATAGAACTTTTTTATGTATCAATACACTGCCCAGCTCTACAAAGTACACAGGGGCGTAGCCAGAAATTTTTCATGGGGGGGGGGGGTTACGACTACTACAACTCACATATATGTATACGTGTGTGTGATAATGTAGTGAAGAATATACATTTTGTATGGCAAAAAAATCATCATTGGGGTGGGGTGGGGGGGTTATGACCCTCTTAACCCCCCCTTGGCTATGCCCCTGTAAGTACACAAGATCTTAGCTTTAGAAAATTGAAAAAGAGGATTAGAAATCCAATAATGAAAGGTAATAGAATATTTAGAAAGATCCTGCTTAAAAAAAAAGATCTTTCATGCCCTTGGATCCTAAATTTGAAATCGCTTTTGGTCTGACCAATGTAGCCCAAATCAGAAGATTCACAAGGAATCTTATAATAAACAACCTAATGGTTCTCAGTAGAAATAAGATCTTTCGGTGAAGAGAATTTAAACTTTATTCACAGGTTTAAAGATGACTTTGGAACTGAAACATGTGAGAAGTTTAGAAATTTTGTAGCAAGAGCCTTATCAACAGTAGAAAGGCTGAAACCATTAGTGACTGCTAAGGATTTTAGGTAATTTATCTCAGTATTAAGTACAGAACTATCTGTACTTGTTACAACACAAGTACAGAAACGTTAGCCAAGATAGTATTTTTAATTATGTATTTAATTTTTTTTTATCCCTTGAGAAACCGAAATATTTCGGTAGACTTTAGTTGTAAGTTTGTTGTCTATAAAATTTTCTCTATACAAATGCTTTTAAAAATTTGTGGTCAATACAATGCAAAATAAATTGACAAACATTTTATGATAAAATTGCCATTTTTGGGAATGAAAATAGGAATAGAAGTTTCAGAGAGCAAAACTGTACCTGTGTTTCTATAGATGTGCTTTACACCCATGATGTAACATTTTTAATCATCAGCAGTTGTACAGCTAACTTCTGTACAACTACGTCCATTACCATTATCACTGTCTGAAAGCTCTAATGCAGTCTTTCCCAAACTTTTGACATCAGTGTACCCCTTTATAATTTTTATAACAATCCTTTGACTACCTACAACATCTCACTTTTGATCTGTTTTCAAATGTTATCTTTAAATTTTATCTCTGACTACTTATTTAACAACTGAACAGATTTTAATCAATCTCGCCAAAGAAGTTTCACTTCTGACACGGGTACTCTGTACACACACTCTTTTTTTATTACTTTATGTTTTAAACACCTGTTATTTTGAGTGATTTTATTGGTTTAAAATAGTTCATTTAATGATTTTACTTTTCTTCCTTATTAGAGCTTTCATTTAGTTTCCGTTTTGTGTACAGTGGATTATTTTTTGAGGTTATTCAAAATACAACTGGGAAAAAAATTACTTCTTCCTTGGTTTTAAAAAGGAGAAATTTATTTTGAAAACAATTCATTTAAAACATTCTTTTGAACCTTGAAAAAAAACTGCTAATTTAAATGTTACATATATTATCTTGCTGCCACAAAACATGCTTAATAAGAAAAAAACATCATGTTTTAAAAGCATATATAGCGTTTAGAGCTATTCAGAAATATAGGAGTGTTTAGGTACATTAGCAATTTTATTTTTGTTGTTTGGTTTATATCAGATCTAAACTATGCTTACTTTAACCTATGGAATAAGTTTTCTCTGTTTATTCTTTTGATGGAACATCTGCCTCATTCTGAAATCATATCATTTACCAAACAGGGTAAAGAGGCAGGATGTTTTGACAGCCTTTGATACCTTATTTACAGGAATCTATTAAATAAAGTGCTTTGAAGAGGAAAAATTTTCTAAAATCATTGGTTTTTTTTTTTTGTTTGTTAATTGTTTTTATTTTACTAGTATTAATTCTACGCTTGCTTTTAAAGCAATGAAGTATATTGTTTGGATTTGTTGATTTTGGGGGAGATCAGTTTTGGACTGTATGCGCTTTCTGGTATGAAAAAGAGAACAGTTATCTGGTGAAAATGGGAAAGTGATACATTAGTATGTAATTTTTGGTTTTATTTACTTTTTTAGACCCTGGGACAGCAAGGATTTGGGGCAGAATTTGTTTAAAATTATACTTTTTGTATCAGGAAATACCAAGAGATTCTTTTGGCGCAGAGACCTTAAAAAATATGCTTTTTGTATCAGGATCAGTAGCGGATCCAGGGGAGGGGCTAGGGGGCTTCAGCCCCCCCCCCCCAAAAAGATTGCTAAAGGGTAACATTCTGCTTTATTATACACTTTAAGAAGATAAAATGATCTTTTTTTATAACTTAGCCCCTCCCAAAAAGTTTTACATTACTTTATAATAAAATTTTGCTTCATCGTACCTTTTGTTTGGGTGAAATAAGCTTTTTTCAAAGTTTAGCCCCTCCCAAAAATAATTTCTGCATCCGCTACTGATCAGGATGTATCAAGAGATTCCATTTGGCACAGTCGTAGCATCCCTGCGTTAAGAAATTTTGTAGCATAAGGTGAAAAGTACGATGGTAGAATTAATTCATTAAATGAATTAACGAGAGTCAAGGATGAATTAGAAAGAGCCTTATCAACAGTAGACGGGCTGAAACCATTAGTGACTGCTAAGGATTTTAGGTAATTTATCTCAGTATTAAGAGAAGATCAGTTAGAACAAATTTTGATGACACATAACAAATAAATGGAAGTTCTTGATGATAAGGATGATTAGAGAGCATGAAGAGGTAAAGATGTAGAAAATTTATGGAAAACACAAGAACAGAAACGTTAGCCAAGATAGTATTTTTATTTATTTAATTTTTTTTTACCCCTTAAGAAACTGAAATATTTTGGTTGCCTTTGGTTTTAAGTTTGTTGTTTATAAAATTTTCCCTACACGAATGTTTTTAAAAATTTGTGGTGAATACAATGAAAAATAGGAATAGAAGTTTCAGAGAGCAAAACTGTACCTGTGTTTCTACAGATGTGCTTTACACCCATGATGCAACACTTTTAATCATCGTCAATTGTACAGCTATCTTTTGTACAACTATCTCCATTACAATTATCACTGTCTAAATGCTCTAGTGCAGTCTTTCCCAAACTTTTGACATCAGTTTACCTTTTTATAACACTCAGTAGTCCTCCAAAAAAGCAAAAAACATATACTTTAATAACAATCAAAAGATATCAATTCTTTCCTTGTTTAGTACATAATAACTAGACCGCGGATTATATGCACTTAAAAAGTGACAAAATGTGCATGCAAATATGCACTAAAATTCTAAAAATAAGCACCAAATAACTGAAAAAATATTCACATATTAACAGAAAATAAAAACGTATGTACTTAAAGTATTTTCTATCACTTACCTTGCAATTATGACACATTTTTTTCTCTTTGAAACTTCAAAACATCATGAAAGACAGAATGAGAAATTTTTATTCACAGTGATATGAAATATAAATTAAAACTGCTTTCAGTAATTTTTGTTGCAATACACAGCTAAGTGTTTTTCTAAATTTTCAATAGTAAGGCTTTGTCTTTTATCATCTAAAATCATTTTATATGCTGAAAATGCTCTTTCAACATCAATGAATGTCACTGGACAGTCCTTATAATATTCCACTTTGGATGGTTCTACTTTTTCCGGTAATTCATTCCCCTCACCATTAATAAAATTATTTATTTTATTCGCTGCCAAAAATCCTGAATTTTTATTTAAAATAAAATTCAGTTTCTCTCTGATTTCTTCTCCTAATAACTCTTAATAATGGAATCTTACCAACGCATTCCTGTAGTTTTACAACTTGACCCATTACATCACTCAGAAGCAGATTCTGAAAGTCTAATATAAGTACCAAATAATTGTGTAATAAATTTTGTGATGTCTTATGTTAAGAAGGCAAAATGTGTTTAGATTATCGATAGACCTTTCCGGATGGGCATATCGCTAAGCATTTCTTTCGCAATAAAAAAAGAAGAAGAATCGACGCTGTCCAAAGAATTAACTACATCTTTTATGCAGTTAGGTCTTGTCCATAATCCGAAATCCACGTTTTCATCAGGGTTGGCATGCTTGCTTTAATTCTAGCCATTTCTGAAATTTTAATATATATAGGGTGACTTAATCTAAATTGTTGCAAATACAAATGAAAAAAGTTGAAAGCGTATATACTATTTTGCTGGGAACCTGAGGTTGTATAAATTTTTTAAAGCGCGGGACATAAAGAGTTAAAGAAAAACAAAATACCGAGAGAAAGGTAAAAAAAGTAAGAAATTGAAATATGCATCAAACAGAGAAAATGCGTCATTTTATGCAAAATCATCAAAAACACCTGAAATATGCAATTGCATATGCAAATATGCGATTGCATATAATCCGCGGTCTGATAATAACAAACAAACAAAAAAATCCCAGGTCAAACCACTGCAGGACAAAAAAAAAAAAAAAAAAAAAAAAAAATCGATGCACCAAGGAGTAATGCAAAGTAAACTTAAATAAATTTACAGTAAACTCCCGATTATCTGCAGAATAGGGTAGCACGATAACCACCGATAAGCGAATTTCGTGGATAATCTGCAAAATAACTGAAAAAAGACACAAATCAACACAAAAATGCATTAATCCATTTTTAATAATTAGAATAATAGTGGTACATACTTACACACACAGACTTCCTTAAATTTTTAGAAAAAAGTCGGTTAATTTTTTTTGTTTTTTCGTTTCCAAGCTCCTCTTCTTTATTTGTGATTGAAGTTTTTTTAACAGCACCTTGTCGCAAAGTGATAAATCATCCTGTTCCTTTATGTATTTCATGATTCCATTAATGTGAATTAGCACTTCTTCATGGCTCATTTTCTTCTGCATCCCTTCTCCCTCATCTTCATCACTCTCAGCCGAAACCACACCTTTTTCTCTGGCTATGATTTCTTCATCGGTAAGGTGTTCGAAGCCTGGATCATTTGTGTCACAATTGATCCACTCAGCAATGTTATCTTCATCCACGTCACTTCCTCCAGGAACAGATTTTGCCAAATCAGATGCAGTAACGTCCTCGTCTTCTTCTTTCTGTGGAGACTTAACGATTTTTCCACATTTGGCAAAACTTTTCTTCAGGACTTTACATAGTCATTAACGTCACCTCATTCTAAGGAGTGTTTATGTCGTAAATGCTGTCAATAATCATGTAGTCTTTCCAGAAGCCCTGGAGATTGCCGCCTTCTTCAATTCGCTTTTTCAATAACTTGGTTTGATACCTCTTCTTCACAGAAGCAATAACAACCTGGTCCATGGGCTGGATAAGTACCGTGACATTAGGTAGCGAAAACTTGATGAAAAAATTTCCATCTTCTGATTTCAGAACACTTACCCCTGGGTGAGCCGAGGCATTGTCAAGCAACAATATAGCTTTTTCGGATAAGTTTTTAGACTTGAGATGCTTTCTCACTTGGGGTATGAATTTTTTTTCGAACCATTCCTGAAATATTTCTTGGGTCAAAGTAATGAACTGGAATATTTTCAGCTCATGTACCTTTAAAGGATCTTGGTTTCTTTGCTTTCCCAATCACTATGAGTCTTAGTTTGTGTGTTAACATGGTATTGCTGCAAGACATTATCGACACGCTTTCTTTACTGGTTCAATGTCCTGGTGCTTGAAGCTCTCTTTCAAATGCCAGTGTTCGCATCAGCAAACATTTCCAATACAGTCCAGACTCGTCAGCGTTGTACACTTGTTCGTACGAAAGTTCTGATTTTAAAAATTCCTGAAAATAATTTTTAAAGTCCTCTGCTGCCTGAGTTTCGCAACTTAATTTGTCCACGTGAAGTCTGATTTCTCTAATCCCATGGCGTTGTTTGAATCTTGTTAACCATCCTGATGACGCATGAAAACTCCCTTCTAATTCCAAGCTTTTCAAAAAATTGCTCAGCTTTTGCAGCAATAATGGGTCCTGAAATGGGTGTATTCTCAGCTCTTACTTGTTTTACGCATTTTAATAAAGCCGCATCCGACTCTTCAAAGATGCTTGTTTTCATCGTTTTCCTTTTCTTCATGGAAGATGAGCTGTCCGATGCAGAAGCAAATTGCAATCTTTTTGCTTTATAATGCCTCTAACTGTAGATTCTCCAATGCTGTACTTCAAGCTCATTTGTTTTTGCGATGAACCATTTTCAATTTTTTTTTTATCAACTCTAACTTATCTTGGATGGATAAGACAACTTTTTTTCTGTTTTTGCTCATCACTAAAATTACAATTTTAAACAGACGCTAGCAGACCGTGAACACAGATTGACAGTAATGGACTGAATGCTGAATCGAAACAGACTGGTTTTGGCGCAATACCAAAAGAATAGAACAAGCCAAAGGGGAGAAAGGAAGCTCTATGAGGGACGGAAAAGTACCCTTTAGCGATTGCAGATCCATTGTATAGGTTTTGTGACCTTGAGGATGCGGGTGGGAGTGGGGGCGTAAATAGAAATAGGAGCAGCCCGATTGTTGCTCTAAAAATAGATTTTGCATTGGTTGTTCATGAAAGGCGTGTGTTTATTTATCTACATTCCGTAAATAATCATTACCTGGAAGAAAAAGAAACTGAGCAAGACCGTGGATAATCGGGAGTTAACTGTATATGCAGCCGCCCAAGTGGTGTAGTTGCTAAAGACCATTCTATCATGCCCTAGGTTCAGGAGGTTCGATTTGTGGCTTGGGCTTGGGTGTTAACTTGTCAGTCCCTCCATAGGGGGCAATGTTGGCCCCCTACTGGGTGCCTCCATAATAGAATGGCCAGTACCTTCAAATGCCTAATTAGCAAGCCGGGCCAGTGTTGCCAGTAATGGGGCCCAGTACCAATTTTAATGCCAATCTCCCCCATGCCTAATTTCACGTCGTCGCAACCTTTCTCTCACACACATACTCCAAAATGAATACCTTCAAATTGCATATAAATATGCAATGTTGTAGTTTTTAGTAACTTATTTACAAAGTAAAAACTGGATGATTTGTCACATCTGTGACTTAAGGGGTTATATCATATTGTGGACAGTTTATAACTTTGAAATCAATGTAGAAGTAATTTAGCAATACTGTTCTCTTTTTTTCCTTTTCCAGTGTTGTCTTTCCACAATGACACCTTGACCCCAGGGTGTGAGGTATTTCACTGCTGCAAGAAATGAGAAGGGGAGAATGCAACATTCTTTCGTTTCCTGGCTACTGCAAGGTAGTATTTTTTTTTTTTTTTTAAGAGGGGGCAAAACCCAATCATAAGCCCGTCGAGTAATAGGACAGTTATTCTTCAGAAAAATTTTCGACAAGATATAAATTTTTAGGAAAAATAGCTTCACGAGCTAATTGGCCCCCAAAACTCTGAGCCCGGGTAATATAGGTCCAGTCCCTCCCTTAACAGCAGCCCAGTTGGCAAGTGGCTGCTTGTTATTAAAAAAAATGATATGCATATACAGCTGATGGAAAATGCAAAATTTTAAACTTTGGTACTAATGAATGAATATGTGAAGCTGCAGTGCATTTTAACTGGGCTACTGACAGGATATTAAAAAGGATAAATTTCAACTCAAGGTCCTAAATTCATTGCAAATTTTATTCTGTGCACTCAGATACACACCAACTATGCCTCACATTGACCCTGTAAACAGTTTAAAAGTAAGTGGGTGGAAATTCATTTACTAAACCTCACATATTCGCAAATCGCCAAAGAACAAATTTGCTTACTTCTATGAATCTTTAAATAAGCAGAGTTAACATTAATGCAGTGTCAGCAATTACTGTAAGTTTTAAGTCTGATAAATTTAAAGATATTTGAATAGAAAAATTTTGCTAAGCATTTCTAAAATATCAAAATTGTAGACTAACTCAAGAAACAGTCATTACGTAAAGCATAACAAATTAGTTTCCTAACAATAACAATATAAATAAAACAGTTACATAAAAATTAAATAGATGTTTTGATATGACTGACAGATAAAGATATTTTAGTTAAAACAGATTATCAGATTAAAAACAAACTAAATATGGCCATGACGATAATGCTTTAAAAAAAGAGATTTTAAAAGGAAAACAGCATTCCTAGATAATACAGAGGAGATTCCATAATTAACTTATCAAATTTAGTACCTCATTTGCTATTGCGGACTAATGAAATTCCTATGCTGTTTGAAATAAGGAAATCAGCTTTGAAACTATACCAGAAATTAATTCGCCTGCCTCATGGTGATAAGTGGGCTAAATCTGGGCCTTGTAGGCTGTGGACTCAGGATGGCTTTTTGCAGGCTGTATTAAAAGAAATGGATGGACGTGATATCCCACCCCGGATCGAGCCTTTACTGCCCCCATTGAACCCATTAGAGATGAGTTCGGGCTCATTTTTTGAAGCCCGAGAACTTTTAATCCGAGCCCGAGCCCGAAATTTCAGTTAAAGATAAATAAAATTCAATAAAATTCCATAAAATTCAAAGAACTAATTCTTTGATAGAATACAAGGAATTTTGCCGTTTGTGCAAATTAAATACAAATATAGTTGCACATTTTTAATGCACTTTCTAATTCTTTATATTTATGTTTATGAAATAATGTCCTATCTCATGACTAACTAAGCAATATAAGCCGCCATTCTGAAATACCCAAAGAGCTTCACGCGCCTTCTAGGCACCCGTGCCGCTATTTTTTTTAAGTACTTTTATTTTCCATATGAATCAATTTTTAAAAATCTGTTTCAAGAAGTATGTTCAATAAAATAGAAATTTTTCATGAGCCCGAGCCCGAATGCAATTGTGAATTACAGAGCCCGAGCCCGGTTCGGGCTGAGCCTGTCTCATCTCTAGAACCCATTGGATGCAGGAGAAATATATCATCTAGACCTTGTGAGTCCAGTTTTAAAATCCCAGGATTGTACTGAAGCTTTGTTCAGTACAAGGATGGAGACTATTCACAATCGCTTTCCTCCTGAGGTATGGCTACATATATATACTGACGGCTCAAAGCTTGAGATGGATGATGTGGCTGGAGCTGGTATTTACTGTGAGTACTTCACTCATTATCTTTCATTGGGAACATACAAGACCACTTTTGATGGTGAAGTCGAGGCAATTAAAGAAGCTCTAGCCCATCTAGACGCTTGCCCTTCTCTCTCCAAACAGGGCCAGGTTGTCATTTTTTCAGATCCTCAGGCTGCTATTCAAGCCATTGCCAACTGCCTTCAGACTCCTGACACTATGTCTATAGTGCAATGTAGATCTTTAATAAGAGAAATGCACAATAAATATAAAACGATTGTTTTACAATGGATCCCATCCCACTGTGGTATCCCAGGAAACAAAAAAGCGGATGAATTGGCCAAAAAGGGCTGTTTTGTTAATCAGGCCCCATGCAATCTGGTTAGCTATAAGTCAGTCTCATCAAGAATTAATCACATGTTTAAGACAACACATATGGCATTACTAAAAGATCGAACAAAGGAAAAATCGTGGAGAAATGTCATCCTCAATTTCCCCGACTGTCCAAAGAGTAATGCAGTGGCTGCCTTTTGACTGGCATCTGGACATGACTGTTTATATGCCCATCTTTACCGCTTCAACTTGGTGGATAGTCCTGCCTGCCCCCTCTGCCGCAGTGGTGCGACGATGGATGCCGATCATATCCCCGTTTGCTCAGCTCTAACTAAGCTCTAACTGCATCTATTCCCGATACTGGGAGGTTAGAGATTCTTTGAACAGTTTAGTTGCCTGATTTTATGTTTTTAGTGCTTTTAATGTTTTAAATATTCTTGATTTATTTTGTTTCTCTGATCTCTGTACGGCTTAAGGATAATGTCTGTAATCGCCTGCTGCATTGGAAATAAAAAAAGTACCTTGTTCCTCCGGAAATATATTTTAGCCGCACTTCCATGGCCATCCTCAGTCCTTCGCATCCCTGGTGGGAATAGTGTCGTTGAATGCCTCTCCTCCTTCTCAGATCATCCGCCGCATGATGTCACTCCAGATGTCATCATGTTTGTGTGTGTTATATCGTTCATGCTGCCTTCTGTTGTCACTATTTCCAATGACTAGCGGAGGATTGGTTATTAAAGTTAGCGATTTTTTGGATTCCCTCAAAGTCTATCGTAATAGGTTCACTTAAAGTGAGGCAGGATAAAGTGGTGCATTGTTTGTTAAATTTAATATCGTTAAGGTGTTCGGTTTTGTGGTCCTTTATTTTTCTTTTGGTTACTCTGATGTAGCATCTAGTTTTCTCAGTTTCGTTATATGTTAAATTAATTTTATAGATTCCTGCGGTTTTGGTGGGCTAATTTTGTCTTTTTCTGATATTACACACTGGAAAATGGTTTGATTTGGCTTGAAAGGGATCCGGATATTTTTCTTTAGTGCAGAGTGTGAAATTTTGCTAGTTATTCCTCTACAAAAGGGAATAACGGTTGTAAATTTTAATTTTGGTTTTTACCTATTGTTAATTGCATTTAGTTTTCTTTTTTGTTCTTTAACCAGTTTATTGAAAATGTGCTGAGGATAATTTGCTTCATGGTATTGCTTCTTGATGAAATAGAGTTCGTCATGTAGGAGATTTTCGTTAGAACAACCTATGAATGAGCAAAACGTATTTAGCAGCTTTTTAAAATTATGGTTGTAATTGAGGATCTGAAAATATTCCTCCTACTCCCACCCAATAAAGAAATTAAAAAATCAAGTCAAGTAGTGTCAACAAGTAGAAAAGTCTGCATTTCTGTAATATTATTAAATGCATTAGATTATGTTTCATTCAGCTTAAAATTCAGTGTCTTAGGATATTTTATTATATGAGATCAGTGCCGGATTAAGACAGCACGGGACCCGTAGCAAATGTTACCAAGGGGCCCCATGTTCAGTGACGCACCCATATTTTTTTTTGTTTGTTTGTTTGAAGGGGAGGAGTTCATATTCACATTATAGTAGTATGGATAAATTAAACGAAAAAATAAATAGTGCTAATTATATTATAATTTATTTTTAGAATGAATTAATTAGTTAATGAGATTACTAATGCTCATTAGATGTAAATAAAACTAAAACTTCCTAAGCGTTAGATCTGGGAGGGGTTTATACCAACCCCTCCTCTCACTTGGGTGCGCAAATGTCCAGGTTTTGTGCGATAATAATTTGCGAGCTTTTCTTGATTTAATATGAGCAAATTTGAGCTAACACTAGACAAATCAATTTCTCCAAGTAAATTGATATGCGGAGAAAATGCCCCTCAAAATATAAAGGTCTCTATTTGGGGGGGGGGGGGGGGCGATTCAAGGCGAAGGGCTAAATAGATAGCGAGACTGACGATGCTTAAAAGTATTTATACCTACAACTCAAGTTTTTTTTTTTATGTTAATGTTCATGGGTAGTTTCTAATACCCTACACTTTACCCTCTCCCATATCCAAACATATAACTTGACAAGATTACATACATACAATAATAATAATTTCTATAAAAATTTTAGAACCTTCGAAAACAAAATGTACTTTAAACTGTGAGTTTAAATACAGCTTTTTTCCCCTCTAAAAATACGTACTTGTAAAATTATTCCATTATTTGGAAGGTCTTTACTAATACTAGTTTGCCTATTTTTAACTTCATGTATTTAATAGATTACTTCATAAGAAATCAAATTTCAGATAGACAGATCTAGTGCAATTATACTTTTGCTTTTCAAAATACACTGCATGAACGGAACGCATTCAAACTGCACATGCGTAGAGATGGGGACTGTTACTTCCACATACAGCTTGGAGCACTTCTAAAGACAATTTCGTTCAAGTTCTACAAGCATTACTTTCCAACCTACCTTGGTAAAAATGGTATAAAATATTTTGTTTTAAAAAATCTCAATAAGAGGATTCTATCTTTTCTAACTAGAATAATCGATATAATAAATAATAAAAAATTCGGATAAAACATTCATTATCGTATTACTTTCAAATGTTCTTGCAGGATATAATAATCTTAAATGTGATCAAGTATTTTGTGAGTTTCTTTGTGGAGCAAAAGTATCAGAAAACACCCTTTGTTTTCAGTTTGCCTGGGGTTATGGCTTCTCGGATAGCCTGACCATCTTGTCTTTGTGCAAAGATCCTCCCCATTCTAATTATTTTATCCGAATGAAGTTACTGTCATTCGCGACCCTGACCTGTGGACAGGCCAAAATCAATTTTTTTATATTTAACGCTGTTAATTTCCGTGATAACTATTATGATATATCAGAACTGCCGATTCTCAAAATATAAAAAATGGCTTATATTCTATATCTAATTATTGTTTGAAATAGTAATCCGACTGTGTTCAAACACTGTAAAATGTAAATAAATAAATACATAAAAATAAAGCGAGTTAAACACCGAAAGCTTTCTAAAGATGGCTTACTCCCAATTTCATACACCTTCGAATTTCGCCAAAGCCACCCCCTTTACTCTAAGACAAAATACTTTGGGGACGGCCCAACATCCCATTCAATACCATTCTCACATTTGCAAAACAAAATAAGTTTATATCCAATATTTACATAAAATTATTGTTTCGAGGGGAATGTCTTTTTTATAGGTCGTGTTTTTTCCTACATTCCTATGGACCTCAGCTCTCGTGGAAATGCAGAAGCTCAACTCGTTTTCCAGAGAAAATCTTCAGAAATAGCCACAAACAGTTCCTGTATATTGAGTCCATTTTGAAAAGTTTGATTACAACTTCATCAAAAAACCCATTCGATTTGTTACAGCAAAGCTCCTGAAATGATCGACGCCGATAGGCTACTCAGCCTAATGAATAATCCGGCCTACTGATGCATTAATGCAATTTTGTTTGTAGAGGCGGTTAGGTGGAAGATTCACATACACATCCATTTTATGGAAGTAAAGTCGAATTGTTTACATTAATTTAATTTTTCTCGGGAGGGGTGTTTGCCCCTTTCGACCCCTTATCATTAGCACGTCCTTGAACCTGCCCTGACTCTATTCTTTCATTTTGGCACTTAGTTTCCTTTCTATATTTGTTTATTTTTGGATTCATTCAACAAATAAAGACAAACTTGTAACATATTGGTAAAGAATGCATTTTTTAAAGGCCATGCATAGGTGGGTAGTCCTATATATAGTAAGGGTCTGGAGACCTCCTACTCTGAGTTGCGCTTTTTCTCAACAAAAAGATAAAAACCTACTCGATTTTAATAGCACTGTAGTACTAAGTGTTTGGTTTTTTTTTTCAAATTCAGCCTCTCCCACTGTTTTGACCCTCTCTGAATTTTTTTTCTGTACTGCATTTTTTGTTCCTGTGTGTGTTAAAAATACTCTCTGTGTCTCTTGTTGCTGTCTTTGAATACTCATTCAATTTAGGTTAGGTAATCAGTTGACTAAATAATGCAGGTATGCGACAGCCACACTAAATTTATATACATTCTTTCAATGACTTATCTACAATTGATTTACAGTTCCATAATAGAGCTTCAAAATTTGTCTTATCCAAAACAAACAAAACAAACGAACAAACAATAAATAAATAAAATTAAAAAAAAAAAAAAAAAAATCTGAAATTCTTCCAGATTTTATTTACGCACTCGGCTGGAAGAATTTCAGTTTTCTTTTTTTTTTAATCTATTCAATCAATTCTGCCATATAGAGGAAAATGATAACTGTAAGTGCTCATATAGACTCCTGTTCCCATAATTTTGTTGCTGAAAATTGTATCCAATGTTGTTTTGCCTCTAGTGGTGAAATGTTTTGGATGAGTGCGCATTGGAAAATCTGAAGTATCCATTTAAGTTATGAAATCGGATCCTTGATCGGAATTTAGTTCTATGTTAAAATCTCTTACTAAAACAGTCTTACAATCATCCTCCTTCAGCAATGTTTCGAATACAGCGTCTAATTTATCTTCATAAGAAATTCGAGGACTAGCGTATGTAACTGCAAATCTCACTTTATCTTGAATATACGCAATGACCATTTGAACACCTTTTGATCTGGCTCGTATAGGCACAGGTAAAGTGTTTCATATTCTTTTTATAAAGTTTTCCTCTATAAAAATCATAACTCCAGATGGCTTTCTGTTTTGAAAACCACTGTCTATCCGTTCGTCCAAAGTGAATCCTGGTATTTGAAAATCATCTGAAGGGATAGTCCATGCTTCCGTTAGCAATATCAAATCACTCTGCAGAAAACATGAATCAAACGGAAAAGTGACCACAGCGCGCTGCGTAGACGAAAATCCCGTGCTTGAAAGAAATAGCACCCGAGTGCTAAAAAAGAAAGAAAGAATCGTGATATTTATCTTTTGCTTCAAAAAAGCTAGACTTTAGGGGGGAGGACAAAAACTTTCAAACTACAAGTGCGGGGCCCGTAGCATTTGCTACTTGCTACATTGTTAATCCGGCCTTGCTACATTGTTAATCTGGCACTGTATGAGATTAACATATTGAAGTATCAGGTTGTAATGGAAGTTTTCCACCATATCTGCCTGAAAAACTAACTTCTAACTCCTTAGATACCTGTTTTTGAACTTTCGGTACCAAACCTGTACCGTGTCACATGATACAACAATAGTACTTAAAGCTGTACTCATAATTCGTTGATATTCTGTAGCGGACTTTTGCAACAGAACTGGAAGTAAATGATGGTTCTAATCCTCTAGAGTGATAGTTCCATTTGAGACACCTTGTTCTTAATGATAACTATATTTTTTACAGATTTCACAACACAGTGTCATAAAGCAAGTCTCTTTCTTTCAAATGCCAAAAATCATTTGACAAAATATGAGCAAAATACGCCAATGCGAACTGTGTGCTTCCGATGTTTGCGGTGGCAGGAAACTTTCGTTACAACCTAATATAACTAAGCAATATTATTTGTAAATGCATTTAAAAAGATATTTTTCTCTCTTTGTTCTGAAATTATTCAGCTGAATATGTAGAAATATTGTTACAACTATTCGGCCGAGTACCTCTTCAGTATTCGGCTTACCGAATATTCGGCAAAACAGCCGAATAGGGCGAATACCAAATAGTGGCCGAATGTTTGTTACAACCCTAGTCTTTTCCATTAAAAAATATTTTTCACTTTTTTGTAAGTTTTTGTTTGTCATGTCTGTTACCAAACTTTTCATGTCTACTTATTATAGTAACAGACATGACATTTCAAAGAACAAAAATTCATGAGTCTAATCCCACAAGAACATGAAAAGAGACATTAATTTAGACTTAAAAACTAATAATCCAAATTAATAAATTGAATTAAAAATAAATATATTTTATACAACTAATTAGGATAACAGATATGATATGCAATAGAAATACTTATCACAAATAGGCTTTTTTTTCAGTCAAATGTCAAAATCTCAAGATGTCTGCTTATATATCTTTCTTGACCACATTCTAATGATAAACAGGTGTTGCTATTCTCAAACTAGCTGCCTTCAGCAACCAGTTTTGGCCGTCGATGGCTGCTTCGTGTCCAAAATGTGCAACCTAGAACACACGGGCCGCTTTGCTACAAGTCGTGCAATCTACGGTCATCTGCCTTCGGTAACCGGCTAATCCAACCGTTTCATGTTCAGACTATGCAACACAGCCGCATCCAGCAGCCACCTGGTCTGCTGATGGCTTCTTTGCGACAAAAAAGTGCAACCTATGGGCTACCCGCCTTCGGCAACCATCGAGTCCGCTTCGGGAAAAAAAATATGCAACCTACAGTCCACTTGCCTTCAGCAACGAGCTGAATGAAAGCTTAATAGTTTGTCTGTAATAGTATATTTTTTTTAATTCAATATGCCCACTCGCACAGGCCATGTGCAATGACCGCACCTGATACATGTCTGCGTTCTAACAGTCATCATCAGTATAATAACCAGTCTTCCTGCCACAACGCGAACACAGAAGAGAAGGAGAGGGATGTTACTTTGTCAGTCTAACAACTATGCATCTATGATTTTATTTTTTAAAAATTGGAGTCGTGTTTCAACAACTCAACTCTGAATTCTATAAATTCAACAGAAAGAAATTGTAAGTTCAGAGTAACACGACTCTAAAAAATAAAATAATAGACGCAGGAGCATTGCCAGAGCGGGGCCGCAGCCCTTCCCCCCTAATTGGGACCCTTTACTTAGTTTACAGTTTAATACTTAGTTTACGCTCGACTTAAGCATACAATTTGATGCCCAGCCCCCTTCTCGAAACGAAATCCTGGCTACACTACTACATAGATGCGTTGTCGTTAGACTGATTGACACAGTTAACAGAGGCAAAAATTCTACCTTACTGGTCGGTGGAGGTCAAAATTTAGAAAATTTGTTGGTGGTCAGTGGCCACTCAGCTTGAAATTTTGAGTGGCCACTCGCAAGTTTTTCAATATTGCACAACTTAATACAAGTTTTAATTAACATGCACAGCTTACATGAATACTAAGGAAAGACTTTTTCTAAATATGCCTCTAATAAATTGTTCTTGCAGCTGTTATTTACTAATTAAAAAAAAATAAAAGAAAAATTACTTGTCAGTGTACACAGAATATCCCAAAAACACTGACCTGAGGTTTTATTCCTTAAATATTTTTGCAGAAATATTTTACAGTAAATTACAAAGTTATGTATAAAAAAAAAAAAAGGTACAGAATTTTACGGTAATGATTATAATTTTTGGAAGAGTAAACTTAAATAAATACAAATGTTCATTTTTATATGATCTCCAAACAGAAAATTCCCAGTTTGTAAGATGTGCCCATACATTAACTAAGTTTACAAAAGTTATAAAATTTCAGCCTTTTATCATTTTTTGCTCTCTACGGCCCTGCCTATGTTGATAGCATTTTTCTGTAGTGTACCCCTATGACAGCTCTATAAAAAGACATTAAATCCCAATAAAATCACTCCTATGCTTTGTTGTTCACTCCCAAGAATGAAAAAAATGCAGTATTACACTGTTTCTACCCCCCCCCCTCTTCCAGCCTTGAGCAATGATTGACCTGTATTCAGGGGCGTAGCTACTGGGGGGGCGTCTCGCCCCCCCAATGTCGGCAAATTCGATCACAGTCGGCAAATTCTCGATTGTCAGTATCGATAGATACAGGATGCAGCTCTCAAACAACTGATTTTTCTTAAATTTCCATTATTATTGGTAATGAAAAATGTGAAATATATTTGTATATGAACCCGCAAGCACACATGCAGGTTGAATCTATATCACACATGTTTTTTGAAAAGGGAAGACATTTCTTAGAACAATTCTGGCCTGCCTTGTACTTTTCAAGGGCAAGGTCAAGAAGGGGAGCTGGAAGGAATCGTGTTTCTTTCTTACCACCCCTTGAGCGAGCGTATTCCCGTACGTGTATGAACTGCAGTAATGTTAGTACGAATGAACGTCGAATAATCACCAAAAGGCTATTAGGCAAAGACTGTAACTAGAACCGGAAGATCAGAATGTGCGCATGAATACTTGACGAACAGTGCGATTTGGCATTACAATGCGTCAGGTGAGGTTGAAAAAGAGTATAGCCGTCTTGTTCTTGTTACCTGTTTTCTAAGTTGTTTCAAACTCAGGAAATAGTGATCGTTTTATTGTTTAATAATCGTATTTGTAATAGAAATGGAACTTGAACCATCTGCTAAAAAAGCACGCAAGCGCATGAAATTAGAATGTTTACAGTGTGGTAGCCAGTTCGATGATCACTGGAGAAAAAAGCATGAACTACTCCGATAAACTACTCCATCCCGCAGGATAGGCGGCGACGTTTCAACAGCGATTTGTACAAAGAGTATCCGCCTTTAGAATACAGCACATAACTCAATGCTGCTTTTTGTTTCGTCTGGGGCCTGTTTCATGAAGGTCCTGGCAGAGAAAAAACCCAAAATGCTTGGGTTGAGAGCAGTGTAAACAAATGGCACAAAATGAAGAGTGTAGGAAAAGGAAAGGACGGAAAACTAGCTCAGCATTTCTCTTCCAACTCTCTCCGAATTGCTCTTTCAGATTATTGTCAGCTCATGATGATGTCTAATCACGTTGATGTGCTACTCGACACGAGCAATCGCAAGCAGATAATTCTGGAAGAACAGGATCTTGCTTTTAATACTGAAGTTGTAACGATGTGTGATGGACATATCGCAGACATGACACTGGGCAGACAAGGTCTGGCATTCAGGGGAAGTGACAGAGATGAAAATGAAAACTTTCATCAAATTGTCAAATTAATATCCAGATATAATTCAGTACTAAGAAAATGGCTTGAGGACATACATTTCAGGCCATACCACACAAGCTATATTTCTGCTTCATCCCAAAATGAGATGATTGATGTTTCAGCTACGGCAGTGCGTAAAAACATATTTAGCGATATTGAAGAAGCACAATTTTATGGAATTATGGCAGATACCACACCGGATGCTTCTCACCAGGAGAGATTAGCTCTGTTGGAGTGAGGTATGTCTACCAAGATGGAAAAACTCAGGAGTGACTTCTTGAAGTTGCAGAAGCAGTCGATAAAACCGGTCTCGGCCTTGCAAATGAGATAGCGCAGATCCTTACAAAGAATGAGCTTGATACAGAAAAGGTAACTTTCCAGTCTTACTATTTTGTAAGGAGCATGTCAAGAGAATTCAAAGGCACCCAGCAGAAATTTTCAGAAATCGTGGGTCGAATTGTGCCATTTATTCCTTGCAGTGGCGGCTCGTGGGTTATTTAAAGGAGGTTCACAAAACAAATTTCGAAAATGAAATTCGCAGATACGACGCACTTTACAAATTAAAACAGATTTGTGTTTCCAGCAGTCAAAGGAAAACAATGCACGCAATGCACGAAAGAAAACAAGTCATCTTTGGTCTTACATTTCGTCACCAAGATAAGTTTCAACAAAGGTGTTGTCTTGATTCATTTTATTTCAATTATTTTTTCAAAGGATAATAGTGAAAAATACCATTCCTTTAGCTCCGAAATACGTCTTTTACTCCCATCTTAATTATTGACACTAGTTTGTAAAAAAATAATGTAGTGAAAAATAATAGAAATACAGAAAATATTAAGAAAATGAAATGAAAATTCATTAACTAACCGAACGTAACAGACCAAAGGAAAATCCGGAAGCGATACCGCAAAATTGGCCATGTGTGCACAATGGAAATGTGCGAGCGGAATGATTTCATCAGTGCCGTACTTCCTAGCAGCTGTCTCGGCTTCTGATTACAGAGAGCGGTCCAGAGGGAAATTTTTCTGTTTGCACATGCGATTGATTAAAGACTGTGCTGTAGTAGCCTACACTACAGTGCTGCGTTAGCTATAATAAGCGTATTTAATAATAGTGGACGGAAGTAAAACTCACGTTTTAAATTCACATAAATCTAGAAGTGTGCTTAATATTTGTTTTAAATTTAATTTGTTAATGTGCTTATTCTTTAGTTTTTCCTTTGGGGGTTCACGTGCTCATGTGCTCAAATGGAGGAGCCGCCACTGATTCCTTGTCAAGCTCTCAGACTGAACACATTCATCAAACATAGATGTAATGCTAGCAATATTATAGCTGATGTTTTCGGCACTGGAAGAAATTTTTTTTTTTTTTTTTTACAGCAAGCACAAAAAGAAACAAGCCATTAGTAGACGAGCTGAAAAAAAAATAGAAAATGCTCTTTTACTGAAATCTTTCTCAGACAAGATGGACTGCTCGAGCGGAGTCATTGAAAGCGGTTTAACTTCATATGAATGTATCCTACAAGTTTTTAAAGAAATAGTTGATTCATCTACTTTTGATAGCAAAGCAAGGACTAAGGAAGAGGTCTAAGAAAGAAAATGTTATCGTTTGACTTCCTTGCTTCACTTGCTTCACTCATGTTTCTCAAGAACGGTCTGTACAGGTGCAAATTACTTACTGAAAAACTTGAGTCGAAGGATCTGAACATAATTGATGCTACGAAAATAATAAAGGCATGCATCAAATCACTGGAGATAATTAACAGTGATGATAAAAACATGAATAGAGAAATACAAAGCGCAATTATTTTTTCAACTAAACACGGTGTAGATCCGTTAAATGAATTTACCATGCAGCATCAACGAAGATTGGCGCCAAAGACAATCGAGACAATCTCTTTACTTCCGAACTTATGACTTTCTATCGCATGGAGTTTAAGAAAGTACTGGATACTCTTGCGGTAATGAGACTGATAATCTGAATTCTTGCATCAGCAGAACGCCGCGTTATCTCATACAGACGCCGATGTATGCGATAATGAATCCTGCCATAACCAGAGAGAAATTAACCTTAGATCTAATTAAGAAAGCTGCAGATTTCTTTCTAAAAACTCAGGCAATTGCTGACATAGAAGCTTTACAGGCTGAGTTGAAAGTTCTGTCAGATTTTTTATCAGAAACTGAAACAATGGAGAACATTTCCAGGAAATCAGAATCCTTAAAAAACATTCTTCCGCTTGCGAGCCGTGTCAGTCGTTTGGCTCTAACTTCCCCAGTCACAGTGGCTTCGAACGAAAGAACATTCAGTAAATTAAAAATAGTGAAAAACTATCTCAGTACAACTATGACTGATCCCTGTCGGAATGCACTCGTGTTGCTTGCTTGTGAAAAGGATATTTTGGAATGCATAGATTTAGGAGCTGTCTTTAGTAGATGGGCTCGTCTACAAAAGCGTCGGGTTAAAATGCATATTGTACAGTAAAAGAACAAAGATGTAGTTAACCCATTTATGCCTAGCGTCCCTTTTTTAGGACGGCATTTTCGCTATTAGTCGAAAACGTTATTTATTTTTCCTAGCCTTTATTCATGAGTATTGAATCTCAACTCTAAAAAATATTTTAACATGACCAAGTAGGATGTTGATATTTCGATTTTTATGATTAATGATTTTAAAAGAAATCATCCCTTGTTCAAGAAGTTGACATCAGAAATTTATCTATTATTTCTGTTATCAGTAAAAATCGAAGAAAGTCGCAAAAATATCCAGGCACAAATGGGTTAAAATAATTTATGATTGAATCTTTTCTTTTATGTAAGTATATATAAAAAATTATTTATGCTGTAAGTACCATCTTACTAAGCACTTAATTAATTTGAAATGTAAATTTCCATTTGCACATTCAACAACAACAAATAATAATAAATACATATTTTTCTTTAATATCACGATACTTTATCAGAATTTTTACAGCAGTGGAGCTCAAAGAAAGTACTGGTGTTGGTGTATCCCTCTTTAAACGCACCCATATTTTCCGCTATATTCGCAAGTATAAAATTGGATTCCGATTGGTTTTGAACTCTATATTAGAGACACATATGAGAGAGACAGAACGTACTTTTAAAGATACAAGTTTTATAAGATAGTCGGCAAAATCATTACATACGCCCCCCCCCCAATGAATTTTGCTTAAAGACGCCCCTGCCTGTATTTCTCCTATTTCACATTCCACAGTATGGATTCTCAACCGATTAAACGGGGTGTGGCATCCGGCAACCCTTTAATGCCTGGCAGTCCTTTTTCTCCCCCATGCCTTGCTATGTCCGTCCTTTTTTCCATTCTTATTTGCCAAAACTTTTTCTAATTCTTTACCATACAGTTTTCCTTACAGGAGACAATACAATGAAGTCAAAATCAACGTTTAAACGACCCTTTACTAACAGGGGGTATAACTGTTCCTTCACAAAATTCCAATCAGCCTTTTTTTTAATAAATGCAACCACAGAAAATGTACGTTTATAAATAATTCTTTTTTCTGTTTTCGTTAGTTTGCATGATCTGAAAGATGCCTCTGGAATGTTTGTTTTTTCTGCAATGTAAAAGGGCCCACTACTGGCACATTACGCTTTCAGTTGGGGGGGGGGGGGGGGGGGGAAAGAAGGGAGTTCAAAATGATTTCACTGTCCCTAAGGATGTTATGTTTGAAGTTTGATAAGTATGCAGTTGTGAATTAGTAAACAATAAGCTCCCGTTATTTTGAATTGGATGTTATGCACTCTTGCAAGTTGTTCTTAATAATTGCTTTTAGTGTAATCATCACATGGCTTTTCTACTTCTGATTACTAGCTCTTGTGGCCATAAGTTGGTTAAAAAAACATAAGAAACTAAAGGTCAAACTTAATTCCTTTAATTAAACTCTTATTGAATTACATTGAAGAAGAAATGAGCTACTAGCTTCGTAGCTACCTTGTAACAGAATGAATGGATAGCGCGCTGTCGCATCATTAAGAAAGTTCAGAAGTAGCAGTATAATTGTGCTTGGCACTTGGTGACTGCTTTACGTACTCCGTCCAGTGGCGGATTATTGAGAGTTTGTCGGGAGGGGGGGGTCGCCCCCTCTGCCCCCCCTTTAATCCAACCTTGACTCTGTCGCGGGAGTTTACGAACACAACAGTTCTCCCACGCTAATTTGAAAGATTTGGATTAAATTTCAGCGTAATTGCTTACTAGGTTTGGACTTATTTTTTACAAATTTTGAAATATTTAATAGTTCAACTGGCTTCCGTACTCTTGTAGAACGTCGTAGCGTTGGAGGCTGAACAAGAGGTGGGGGGTGGGGGGGTTTGGATTTTGTAATCGTTCAACTGGCTTCTGTACTGTTGTAAAACGTCGTAGCGTTGGAGGCTGAACAAGAGGTGGGGTGGGGGGGGTGGGGGGTGGGGATTTGGATTTTGTATCAGGAACCTCTGAGCTTGCATTTGGAAGCTGGGCTGAAGGTTGAGGGGTTTTGGAGCTCATATCTGGAACCTCACTTACTTTCGGTTTTTCAGGAGACTTGGGAGTTGTTGCAGGAACTGCGGGCTTATCTCTCCCATTATTGGACTCTCCCAGTCTTTAGAAAGGTACGGCTCAAACTTGATTGTAGGTTCTTTGTTAACTTGACAATGGCGTAGTTGATCAAAATGTCGCTTGACTACATATCCGTCGTCTAGTTCTATTAGATAGTGTACTAGACCTAATCTTTCAACAACTGTACCGTACTTCCATATAGTTGAACTTGAGTAATTTCTTGATTGGACTCTGTCTCCTAATTTATATGATTTCCCAAACATCAGTTGTTCCGATTTATTTTTATAGGTCTCGGGAGGTGTAGGTTTAATAAGATCTAACTTCGTTCTTATATTTTCTCCCAATAATAATTCTGCAGGCGTCTTCCCGCTTGGAAGAGGTGTTGCTCTGTAACGAAATAATAACTCGCACAATTTCTCATGCAGCGTACCATGTTGATATCTCATACATTTTAATTTTGTTTTCAAGATTTGACAATATTGTTCTGCTTGTCCGTTTGTTGAAGGATGTCCTGGAGCAATCATTCTTTGTCGTATTCCGTTTCTCTTGCAGAATTCCATTAAGTTCTTGAGATTTGAAAATAGTAGCACTGTCACTGACAAGTTTTTCTGGCAACCCATAACAGCTAAAAATTTCTCGCAACTAATGAATTGTCGAAGTGGAAGTTGGAACTTTTTTCATGTGATAAACTTCAGGCCATTTAGACTTAGCATCAACAACGATAAGAAAGAAGTGTCCCATAAATGGTCCAGCATAGTCCATATGAACACGCTCCCAATTTTTTGTAGGGAACTCCCAGTTGTGAATTGGTGCTTTCTGGGGGTTCTTTTGTATATCACAACACTCCTTGCAACTTCTCACGAGATTTTCAATGTCAAGGTCTATATTTTTCTAATAGCAATAATTCCTTGCAAGGGCTTTCATTTTTACAATTCCAACGTGTGCAGAGTGTAACTCTTGAAGAATGACTGGTTGAAGCTTTTTTGGTATAATCACTCTCTGTCCTCGTAACAAAATACCATCCTGAAGTGTAATTTCAGGGTCTCGTATCTTCCCGTTTAAAATATTTTCTTTAAGCTGTGAAAGTTCGGTTTCTTTTTGAATATCAACAGCTGTAACTGTATCTGTAGAGATGTGTTGGATTGTATCCTCTTGTATAATGTATGAATCATCGATTGTACATATTTCTTGAGTAGGAAGTGGTAAAGGGTTTCTTGATAAATAATCTACATTGACATGATCCCTTGAGTTACGAAGTTGGATTGTGTAATCAAAACTTGATAAAAAGTGTGCATAGCGGAGCGTTCTGCTGGCTGACATTAAAGGAAGTTTCTTTTCAGGGTGTAGGATTGACATCATAGGTTTATTATCAACGATTAAAGTAAATTTTCTTCCTAATATATAATCATAAAATCTTTTGCAAGACCAGTAGACAGCGGTTGCTTCTCTGTTCAGTTGACTATAATTTTTTTCTGCAGCAGTTAACGATCTTGAGGCGAATGCAATTGGTCTTTCACTTCTGTCAGGCATGATGTGCGAAATGATACCCGATAATACGAAGGGACTTGCATCGGTAGCTAGTGTTACTGGCAACTTCGGATTGAAAGGAATCAAAATTTGATCACTGGCAATTTCACATTTAGCTTTCATCCAGGCTTTTTCACAACTATCTGTCCATTTAAAAGGAGCGTTTTTCTTAAGAAGTTTATTTAATGGATAAAGTAAGGTTGAAGCGTTTTTCAAAAATTTTGAGTAATACATCACTAGACCTAAAAATTTTCTTAGTTCATCAACATTTTTCGGTCGAGGTGCCTCTTGAATAGCTTCTACTTTATCTGGAGACTTTTCAAGACCTTCAGAACTGATTACATGACCCAAATATTCTACTTTTTTCTGAAAGAACTCACATTTATTGGTATTAACGTGTAGATTGTGATCACGTAGTTTAGCTAGAACTTGAAGCAAACATGTTTTGCATTCTTCAAATGTTTTCCCTTGAATAATTACATCGTCAAAATACGCAGTAACGCCCTGTAAATCTTGAACAAATTGATCAATGAAGGAATGAAATTCGTTAGGTGCTGATTTTATCCCAAAAAATAAGCATTTCGCTAAATATGTTCCTTTGAGTGTTCAAATGGTTTGAATTTTTGCACTTTCTTCATCCACTGACAAATGTAAGTATGCTTGATAAATATCTAGGGTGCAATAATACGATCCACCGCGTAATTTATTAAAAATATCTTCAATTTTTGGAATCAGGTGTCTCGCGTCCTGAAGTTGTTTATTTACAGTTACCTTATAATCAGCACATATTCTTACAGTACCGTCTGGTTTTGGAACTATAACTAGTGGTGTACCCCACTCAGAGTTTTACAGTCCAATTTATTGTTTTAGTGTAAAGTAATCATGATTTATATTATAAAATAAATTAAATATCGGAACTGCAAGCAGAAAACTAATTGAAACAGTTAAAAGTACATGAAATGTTTAATAAAAAAATTAGTTCTGCTTAATTCAGTTATTATTGTTATTTTTTTTAAGTAATCTTTAGATATCTTTTTTCCGGGGGGGGGGGGGGGGTGCATGTTGATAGAGAAAAATTTTGTCATTTTTTTATTGCTATATGATTGAAACTACTAAATAATAAAATAATACACAAGTAAGTGTTTTTTTTTTAAATTTAAATGTAATTTTAAGGTACATTTATCTGCCATGTTATGTTTTTGTTATAGATTGCTCCCGATATAACGTAGGTTGTATACAAAACTTTTAAATATGAAAACTGCCAATAGATGGCGCTACCGGTCGATTCATGAAAACCGGAAAATTCAGTTATGCAGAAAGGGTTGCGTAAAACTGATTCCGGATAATTGGTCCTGTACTGTACTTGAAAAGTTTACTGATTCAGCATTAACTGCTATAAGTGGATTGCCTCTGACAACTGACAATTATAAAAAAGCTTTTGATACATTAACGGATCGTTTTGGAAAAGCTGATTTATTGATTAGTACTTATATGAATGCGTTACTTTCCTTACAACCAATGCGAAAATCTAGTCATGTATCCACTTTAAGAAAATTATATGATGAAATCACTATTCAAATACGATGTCTTGAAACGTTAAAGGTTGACATCAATTCTTATGGTTATTTATTATTACCCATTTTATACAAGTGTATCCCAAATGATTTGGTATTGGCTTTTAATCGGCAAAACTCCGATGATGAAGCAACGGTAGGAAATTTATTATCATGTGTAAAGAAAGAAATTGAAGTGAGAGAAAGGACATTTTGTTTTAACCAGCCAAATTTTTCCAGAAACGAAGAGAAAAGTTTTGGTAAACATAAAAAAAATTACGCAAACAAAAAAAGAATATATTCTGCGTTGACTTTAAACAGAGTAATAGAAACAAAAAGTCTGATTTCTGTTCCCTAGATCACGAATCGAAAAAGTGTAACTTGTCACTTGCTGAACGGCATAAAGCCTTATATGATCAATTTAAGTGTAAAAGATGTTTAAAAAAGGGGCACAAAAAACCATTCTGCAAAGCGAAATGGATTAAATGTAATTTGTGTAACTCACAATCGCATCTGGAATGCCTCTGATACCAGGGTGCGAATTGACGGGGGGGGGGGGGGATGCCGGGGATCGTCCCCGGCTGGAGAATGTAATGTCCCTGGCTAGAGAAATATTAATTGATCCCTGCCAGAGACACTATTTATCCCCTGCTGAAGAAATGTTAAACTTGTGAGTGAAGATTTGGGATTGAAGTCAAGAAGTCAAAATGAAGGTTTTATGTTATCATTTATTACTATACTCTAAGGCGACTGTTTTAAAATTTCGTCTCTTTTCTAAGCTAAAAACCCTCAAGAGTGGCTTCCACTACAGGTACACTGTATGTAGCTTGTGTATCTGTGATTCCATAGAACAAACTGTCGATGACTTTTGTTTGAATATAAGTCAGTTCCCACACGTGTCGGCGACTGCATTTGTCAAGTAATATCACGCGAGTGAAGCATTTGCACCTACCCTCCTTTTCCTTTTCAAGTGTCCCCCCCTGGAGAAAATGTTCAGTTCGCACCCTGTCTGATACTGATGCTAGCAAGAGTAAAGACGAATCAAACATACCGGAGACCAATGTCAGTTCAGTTTTCCCTGAAAGTTCAGCAACTGATATCCCAACACAAAAAATGTACTATCAAATGTGCATGTTGATAGAGAAAAATTTTGTCATTTTTTTATTGCTATATGATTGAAACTACTAAATAATAAAATAATACACAAGTAAGTGTTTTTTTTTAAATTTAAATGTAATTTTAAGGTACATTTATCTGCCATGTTATGTTTTTGTTATAGATTGCTCCCGATATAACGTAGGTTGTATACAAAACTTTTAAATATGAAAACTGCCAATAGATGGCGCTACCGGTCGATTCATGAAAACCGGAAAATTCAGTTATGCAGAAAGGGTTGCGTAAAACTGATTCCGGATAATTGGTCCTGTACTGTACTTGAAAAGTTTACTGATTCAGCATTAACTGCTATAAGTGGATTGCCTCTGACAACTGACAATTATAAAAAAGCTTTTGATACATTAACGGATCGTTTTGGAAAAGCTGATTTATTGATTAGTACTTATATGAATGCGTTACTTTCCTTACAACCAATGCGAAAATCTAGTCATGTATCCACTTTAAGAAAATTATATGATGAAATCACTATTCAAATACGATGTCTTGAAACGTTAAAGGTTGACATCAATTCTTATGGTTATTTATTATTACCCATTTTATACAAGTGTATCCCAAATGATTTGGTATTGGCTTTTAATCGGCAAAACTCCGATGATGAAGCAACGGTAGGAAATTTATTATCATGTGTAAAGAAAGAAATTGAAGTGAGAGAAAGGACATTTTGTTTTAACCAGCCAAATTTTTCCAGAAACGAAGAGAAAAGTTTTGGTAAACATAAAAAAAATTACGCAAACAAAAAAAGAATATATTCTGCGTCGACTTTAAACAGAGTAATAGAAACAAAAAGTCTGATTTCTGTTCCCTAGATCACGAATCGAAAAAGTGTAACTTGTCACTTGCTGAACGGCATAAAGCCTTATATGATCAATTTAAGTGTAAAAGATGTTTAAAAAAGGGGCACAAAAAACCATTCTGCAAAGCGAAATGGATTAAATGTAATTTGTGTAACTCACAATCGCATCTGGAATGCCTCTGATACCAGGGTGCGAATTGACGGGGGGGGGGGGGGGATGCCGGGGATCGTCCCCGGCTGGAGAATGTAATGTCCCTGGCTAGAGAAATATTAATTGATCCCTGCCAGAGACACTATTTATCCCCTGCTGAAGAAATGTTAAACTTGTGAGTGAAGATTTGGGATTGAAGTCAAGAAGTCAAAATGAAGGTTTTATGTTATCATTTATTACTATACTCTAAGGCGACTGTTTTAAAATTTCGTCTCTTTTCTAAGCTAAAAACCCTCAAGAGTGGCTTCCACTACAGGTACACTGTATGTAGCTTGTGTATCTGTGATTCCATAGAACAAACTGTCGATGACTTTTGTTTGAATATAAGTCAGTTCCCACACGTGTCGGCGACTGCATTTGTCAAGTAATATCACGCGAGTGAAGCATTTGCACCTACCCTCCTTTTCCTTTTCAAGTGTCCCCCCCTGGAGAAAATGTTCAGTTCGCACCCTGTCTGATACTGATGCTAGCAAGAGTAAAGACGAATCAAACATACCGGAGACCAATGTCAGTTCAGTTTTCCCTGAAAGTTCAGCAACTGATATCCCAACACAAAAAATGTACTATCAAACCCTAACAGCCCAAATTGTTAATAATAATCTTTCATTTGATGTCAGAATTATTTGCGACTCTGGATCCGAAAGGTCTTATATTTGTGAAACTATTGCTGAAAGGGCTAAATTAAAAACCGTTGGAAAAGAAAACCTAAAGATCTTCACTTTTGCATCTCAAAATCCTTCGGTTTCAGAGCTAAAAAGAAAGCAAATAACTTTGAGAAGCTGTAGCAGTGACTTATTGACCCTTGTAGCACTGCAAACCCCAGAAATTTGCGCGACTCCGATCCCCTCCCCTCCAATAGATATAATTTAGTCTCTGCAGAAAGAGGGTTTCCAATTATCAGACACTGGGGCTAGAGAAGGGAAAATACATCAGTTGGTAGGCAATGATTTCTTGAATGTCGTGTTGACTGGGAGAACGCATCCTATAAATAAATCCTTGATGTTATATGAGTCAGTGTTTTGAGCGGTAGATTTGAAGAAAGAGATGAAAGTAATGCACGATCAGGAGGAAATGCTTCAACAGGCTTTGTTTATACAAAGTAGTCGCGATAGTGAAGAGGATTTATCTGGAAAGATTCGTACTTTGTGCAGTGCCGGATTAAGACAGCGTGGGGCCCGTAGCAAATGTTACCAAGGGGCCTCCTGCTCAGTGACGCACCTATATATATATATTTAGGGGGAGGAGTTCACCCTCACATTAAAGTAGTAGAGCTAAATTAAATGAGAAAATAAATAATGCTAATTATATTACAATTTATGTTTAGTGCTAATTAATGGTATTACTAATGCTAATTAGATGTAAACAAAACTAAAAGGTCCCACGTGTTATATTCGCGAGAGGTTTATCCCAGCCCTTCCTCCACCTTGGGTGAGCTAATCTGTAGGTTTTGTGCGATAATAAAATAAAACTCAACTCTTACGAATTTTCTTGATTCAAAATGAACAAATTTGAGTTAACACTGGACAAATAAATTTCTCCAAGTAAATTAGTGTGCGGAAAAAATGCCCGTCAAAATAAAGTGTGTGTGTGTGTGGGGGGGGGGGGGCTAAATAGATAGTGAGATTGGCGATGTTTAAAGCTATTTATTCGTGCAACTCAGGATTTTTTTTAATGAATGTTAATGTTCATGGTTATATATTTGGAATTTCTAACACTACCCACCTTTCACATATGCAAACATATAACTAGACAAGTTTACACACATAAAATAATTGTTTCTGTTAAATTTTTAGAACCTTCGAAATCAATATGTATTTTAAACTGTGCCTTTAAACACTATTTTTTCCCCTATAAAAATACATGCTTGTAAAATTATTTAATTATCTGGATGGTCTTTACTAATAATAGGTTACATATTTTTAACTTCTCTTAATTTATTTAATGGGTTAATTCATAAGAAATCGAACTGGGGATAGATAGATCTAGCACAATAATACCTCCACCATTCAAAATATACTGCATACACGGAAGGCATTTAAACTGTACATGCTTGTACAGGAGGTCTGTTACTTCCACATACTGCTTGGAATACTTCTAAAGGTCATTTCGTTAGTGTTCTACAAGCATATGTACATTACTTTTCAACTTATCCTCGTTAAAATGATATAAATTATTTTGCTCAAAAAAATCCTTCTTTATAAGAGGATTATATCTTTTCTAAATAGAATAATCTATATAATAAATAATAAAAAGTTCAGATGAAACATTCATTATTGTATTACGTTCAAATGTTTTTGCAAGACATAACAATTTTAAATGTGACAAGTAATTTGTGAGTTTCTTTGTGGATCAAGAGTATCCGAAAATTCTTTTTGTTTTCAGTTTCCCTGGGGTTATGGCTTTTTGGATACCCCGACCGTGCGAAGATCCCCTCGGTTCTAATTATTTTATTTGAACGAATGTACTGGCATTCGTGCTCTTGACCTGTGGTTTCGACCGGTCAAAAATCAATTCTTTTATATTTAACGTGTTTAATTTCCGAGATTAATAAGATAATTTATCATAATAGTGGATTCCCCTACTATTTAAAAAAAATGATTTACATTCTATATATTATTATTGTTTCAAAAAATAATTCGCCTTTGTTTAAATATTGTAAAATGTAAAATAAATAATTAAGTAAAAACAAAGCAAGCCAACTACCAAAAGCCTTCTAAGATAGTTTACACCCTAGTATACCTTCGAATTTCGCCAAAGCCACCCGCCTTTACTGTAAAACAAAAGAACTTTGGGGCTGCCCAACATCCGTTTAAAATACCATCCTCATATTTACTGCAAAACAAAATAACTTTATGTCCAATATTTAAATAAAAATTGTTTCGTGGGGGATTATTATTGATTATGGGGCTCGTTTTTCCTACAATCTTAATCCTATGGATCTCAGCTCTCGGGGAAAGGCAGAAGGTCAACTCGCTTCCCAGAGAACATCTTCAGAAATAGCCACAAATATTTCCGTTCTATTGAGTCATTTTGAAAAGTTTGATTACAACTTCATTAAAAAATTCATTCGACTTGTTACTGAAAAGTCCCTGAAATGATCGGGACAGATAGACTACAGCCTAATGAATAATCTGGCCCACTGACGGATTAATACAATTTTGTGGGTGGAGGCTTGGATGGAAGATTCACATACATATATATAAATTTTATGGAAGTAAGTTGGGATTGTTTACATTAATTTCATTTTTCTCGGGAGGGGCGGTCGCCTCCTCCGACCCCCTCCCTTTAATCCGCCCTTGATCAGACCCTGAGTCTGTTTTTTTGTTTCGGCACTTAGTTTTCTTCCTATATTTTGTTTATTTCTGGATTCATTCTTCAAATAAAGACAAAAATGTAAAATTATTGGTAAGGAATCCATTTTCTAAAGGCCATAGGTGGGTGGTGCAAGGATCAGGATACCCCCTCCTCCGTTTGCCCGAGTTTTGCTTTTAGTCAACAAAAAGATAATCATACAGCCTTTCTTTCTTTCTTTTATTTTCCCCCTTTTGGATGCTCCCTGAAATTTTTTCTGAGAACTGTGTTTTTGTTCCACAGTATTGTTGAATATACTCTTGTATGTGTCCTTATTGCTGACTTTAGAATACTCATTCAGTTTCGTCTAGGTAATGAGTTAAGTAAATAATGCAGGCATGCAACAGCCACATTAAATACGGGTGTCTATAAAATGATGGACCCGATTTTAAAAAATCATATTTTCAAAAGTTCTCGACGGAATAAAATAATTAATGCGTAAAAATAACGAGAAAAGCTCGAAGTTTTTTTTATTACTAACAGATAGTATTTTTTACCTTATAAATGTTCAATATGTGACCCTTTTGTCACACGGCATACGTCCAATCGATAATCTAGTTCATTCCACACATTTTGTAACATGTTTCTGGTAATGGTTTGTAATGCTGCAGAAATGCGTTGTTTCAATTCTGGGAGTGTGTTCGGCATTGGCTGTACGAAAACACGGTCTTTGACGTAACCCCATAGAAAGAAATCGCATGGGGTTAGGTCAGGAGATCTTGGTGGCCATGTTAATAACGTTAAATCATCGTCACACGCACGGCCTATCCATCTTTGTGGAAGCACATTGTTTAAGTAACTACGAACCGTCAAAGACCAATGAGGAGGTGCTCCATCTTGTTGGAAGATAAAATCTGGACTGTCCTCAAGCAGTTGTGGAAATAACCAAATTTCCAGCATGTCGAGATAATTGTCACCTGTGACAGTTTTTTCACCGAAGAAAAAAGGCCCATAAATTTTTTCACACGACATTGCACAGAAAACGTTTACTTTGGGTGAATCTCTCATAAACTGTTGAAATTGATGAGGATTTTCACTTCCCCACACTCTGACATTGTGACGATTAACATGTCCTGATAAATGGAATGTCGATTCATCTGAAAATACCAATTTTTTGCCAAAATTAGGATTTTGTAATTCCATTAGCATGCGTTCACAAAAGTCTAATCGACGCACTTTATCATTCTCTGTTATTTGTTGCAGCAACTGTAAACGATACGGTTTAAACTGTAATTTTGTACGCAAAACTTTCCATACCGTTTGATGTGGCATTCCTAATTCTAGGCCGGCAACTCTCGTCGACTTCCGCGGGCTGCGAACAAAACTCTCCCTCACCTTCTCCACTGCGTCGTTCGAAAGGCTTGGCCGGCCGCTGCTTTTCTTTTTGCACAAGCAACCTGTTTCTTTAAACTGCTTATACCATCGCAAAATGCTTTTCTTAGTTGGTGATTCTTTACCGTATTGAATTCTAAAAGCACGTTGGACAGTAGTAGTCGAAAAAACCCTTGCGTACTCCAACACACAAAAACTCTTCTCACTCGCTGTCGCCATTTTGGGCTTCTTACTGTCAGCGATCGTAAATGTGCTGCCATCTGTTAGTAATAAAAAAAACTTCGAGCTTTTCTCGTTATTTTTACGCATTAATTATTTTATTCCGTCGAGAACTTTTGAAAATATGATTTTTTAAAATCGGGTCCATCATTTATAGACACCCTGTATATAAATAATTTTTTTTTTTTTTTTTTTTTTTTTTTTTTTTCCCCTTGAGTAAATTCTAACCCTAATTTACTCATTACTAAAGATGATAAAGGCGGCCAGACTGTTTTACTTGATAAATCTTCTTATGTTGATTGTATTAATAACATGCTAACCACTGGTCCATACACTAAATTAAATTCTGATCCTACTAACAGTCACCTTTCTGAAATTAAACACACTGTGAAGTCCTCTGTAATCTTAAATATGTCATTTTATCTCTCACCCATTGTTGAAAATGTGACATAAAAATGAGACACGAAAATGCATTACAAAAACGCGACATTAAAGTAAGGAGAAATGTCTGCTGAAAATGTTAGTATTTGTTACGTAAACCACCGATTTCTATAAGCTTCGTAAGGTTGCATTTATTTGATAAAATGATTGTTTAAAAATTTCATCCGTTTATTTAAATACTATTAGTTCACAACAGCTTTAATATATTGTTACAATATTTACTAAGCTGTAGAATGTGCATCCCATGTATTTTTCTATAAATAGCTTACAATCCTAAAAATTTCAACATGGGGTTACCAGGTGAAATACACGATAGATGAGAGATAAAATGATATAGTCCATTAATATCGTTTTAATATGGCAATCATGAAACTAAAAAATTAGGGGGAATCAGGGGGGTCTCCACCTGACGAGGCTCGAACAGCCAAGTTATACATATATTCTTTCAACGAGTTGTCCACAACTGATTTACAGTTCCACTATATAGAGCTTCAGAAATTGTCTTATCCAAAATAAATAAATAAAAAGAGAGAAAGAAAGAAAGAACGAAAGAAAAAAATAATTACAAGATTTATCTGTTGCCTTAGAAAATCAAGAAAGATAAATCATGCCAAGCTCATAGATTATAAAACACTTTCCAATACAAAATATTTTTGCGCCAAATCTGCTATGTAATTTAGTTAAAACTGGCGAGATTTTGTAGATAAAAAAATGTTGTATTATCACTATAAATGCAATTTTATGAGACAATGTAAAAGACCTTTAATTTTTTTAGTTTTTACTGAAGAATATAAAGATTTTATACTCATTGTCTTGTGCTAGAAATGTATTAGTGTCTCTCAAATGCCACAGACTGCAATGTATGGGAATTCTTTTGAGTGCTCCTGTAGAACTATTAATAATACGGATGTTATTCTCAATGGAGAGCATCATTTTGAGAGCCTTAGTAATATACAGGGTGTCCAGTACTAACGCTGTCCAATGGCTATTTCCTAAACCGTTAGTCAGAGACACATAGTTCCAGTTGCAAAAATGCTTTAAATTGTATAATCTATTATATCAGAAACAATCAAAGTCAATAAATCAATTTCTATAAAAATTAAGAAATTTAAATTTTTATACGGTCCCCCGGTCCTATCGGTTATATTTAGAAAATTTTTCTTTATTCATTTTCATGCATAATAAAAAAAAAAAAAATCTTCCTTCTACGACCAAAATTCACCAAGTTACAGCTGCTTAAAGTTAGAGCACTTTTCGAGCAGTGAAATAGGGGTTGTATACAAAATGAATTTGAGAAAAATTAATGTACATGTATATTAGGCAAGTTGGAGTGTATAGGCTGATTATTTTACCAACTATGCGAAAAATTCCAGAGCTGGGGCTCGAACCCAGGACTACCGCTTAACGTGCGGGTGCTCTACCACTGAGCTACTCTGGGACGATTCCCAGATGAAACTTCTTGCTTTTGAACCGTTGGCATTTATCATCTTCCTCTGCAAACCACAGATGGAACAGATGAAACAATTAATTCGCGACAACTCCATTACGCCGCGGAAGTTTTTTTTATACATTTTTAGAAAGTGAATATATCAACCTTTCAAGTATATTAGGCAAGTTGGAGTGTATAGGCTGATTATTTTACCAACTATGCTAAAAATTCCAGAGCTGGGGCTCGAACCCAGGACTACCGCTTAACGTGCGGTTTTTTTTTAGTATAAAAAAAAAACTTCCGCGGCGTAATGGAGTTGTCGCGAATTAATTGTTTCATCTGTTCCATCTGTGGTTTGCAGAGGAAGATGATAAATGCCAACGGTTCAAAAGCGAGAAGTTTCATCTGGGAATCGTCCCAGAGTAGCTCAGTGGTAGAGCACCCGCACGTTAAGCGGTAGTCCTGGGTTCGAGCCCCAGCTCTGGAATTTTTCGCATAGTTGGTAAAATAATCAGCCTATACACTCCAACTTGCCTAATATACTTGAAAGGTTGATATATTCACTTTCTAAAAATGTATAAAAAAAACTTCCGCGGCGTAATGGAGTTGTCGCGAATTAATTGTTTCATCTGTTCCATCTGTGGTTTGCAGAGGAAGATGATAAATGCCAACGGTTCAAAAGCGAGAAGTTTCATCTGGGAATCGTCCCAGAGTAGCTCAGTGGTAGAGCACCCGCACGTTAAGCGGTAGTCCTGGGTTCGAGCCCCAGCTCTGGAATTTTTCGCATAGTTGGTAAAATAATCAGCCTATACACTCCAACTTGCCTAATATACTTGAAAGGTTGATATATTCACTTTCTAAAAATGTATAAAAAAAAATTAATGTACATGGTTTGAGCTTTGTAATATTTATTAGCAATTTCATTAACTATTTTATGAATATAGATTGCAATGAAGAAGATTAACGTTTAACAATGTGTATCCAATAAAGTAACATAAAAATATAGCTTATGCTGAAAGTAGAATTTTTTAAACAGGTTTTTTAAATGAACTAGCATTAAATAACTTCCCTCGACTGCAATCTGAATATGTACAGAAAACTCGTACAGAAAACTCTTCCTGTACTTTTCGTAGTATACTCTTATGTTACACATCTCATGCTACCTTTGGCACATGCTACCTATCTTCTGCTTGTTTCCTGGGTTCGTCGTTCTAAAGTCCAGTTGGTGTAGAAAGTTCTAGTAAAAAGTCACTTGTCCGGATGGAACACAAACTTTATAGCTTCTAGAACTTAGTTGAACAATCAGCTGTACAAAATTCACAAGCACACTTAATCAGTAATGTGCTATTAACAATCCGCTTAGATCAGAAGCTCTCACAAAGGCTGTAATTCTCACACAAAATAAAACACTTCCAGAGGTAAAATTCAGTAGAAATATACGAAGGATAGCACTAATAATCCCTCAAGACTCAACAGTGAAGAATTTACACACAGCACTTTAAAAACAGCTTCGAAAAGAAGCGCGAAACACCGCTTCTATCAAGCGTACTCACAATGAGAGAGTTCTTCACACACTGGGCGTTCAACTCGCACTGAACTGGGGCTTCCGAAGTGCTTCAATTTATAGCCGACACAGAAGGTACAAGAAGCTTCCAGAAAAGTCTATTTCTCGAGGATTCCACATAAAGCGGTAATTTTGATTACGTCATAGAAGAGAAATGATAGGTTATTATGCATTTTTAATGCAGCAAAAGCAACTTTACTGGCCCCATAGGGAAAATCGCGCTAAATGACCAAAATGTCGCCAAGCTTGGCGAGTTTTGGCGAAATATCGCCAAATTTTGCACCAAAAATTAGTCCCCAAAAGTGAAGAGATCGAAGCCCTAGGACCAATATTTTTCGAGATTTCTAGAAACCCCATATATCTGAATGGGAAACCGAAACCTCCGTATCTCCAGTTCTAGTTGACGGATTTTGATGCAACAAAAAGCAAAATTTATCTATTTGAAGAGTAGAATACGAATTTTGAACTATTTTAAGCCCCAGAACAGCGGGTTGCTCCGAAAATTCATAACACTATATACGATTTAGTAAGTCTGACCTCAGATAGATTTTAATAGAGCTTGACTATAACCCTTTGCTTGCAGGGCCCGATTATGACCAACAGGGGCCCCCAGGCATTGATAGATTAGGGGGCCCCTGATCTATGAAATTTGTTTCATTTTTTATAAAATGTTGATGTAAAAAAGAATATTTCAGAACAACATTTGAAATTTGGGGGGCCCTGGGTAAAGTCCCGACTTGACCATGCGATAATAAGGCCCTGTCTGCTTGAAGATCAGTACTCTAAAATTAGTTTTGCTTCTTTTTCCGCATTACGTCAGAAAATGAAATTAAAACCTATAATTTAAAATTTCAGTATTTATATGGTCCCTTAACGGTTTACCATAACGAGACATTTTTAAACGTGGAAAAGTGACTTAAGTCACAATGTTGGCTGCTTCGTAAATCTATGAATTTTGGTCGTAGAAGGACGAATTTTTTTTCATTGTGCATGAAATTGCACAAAGAAAATCTTTCTAAATATAACCCATAGGACTGGGGGACCGTATAAAAATTTAAATTTCTTAATTTTTATAGAAATTGATTTATTGACTTTGATTGTTTCTCATATAATAGATTATACAATTTAAAGCATTTTTGCAATTGGAACTATGTGTCTCTGACTAATGGTTTAGGAAATAGCCATTGGACAGTGTTAGCACTGGACACCCTGTATATGCCAACTTTGTTTTCTTTCAAAAATCGAATATCTCGAAAATATGTTTTCAAGAATCACTGTTGATTCAGTCATTCCTGTATCAACAGATACAGGGGGAGACACCCGAAACCCCCCCTTTTAGTTCTGATTTTTAGACTGCGCTATACATTGGATTTTTTTCTCCTGTAAAAGAACTATAAATGCTACATACACCATTTTCAATATGGTACATGGTGCTGTACATAGAAAAAACATAAATTTCACACAAATCGATGTATATCCACAGCAGTTAGAACACTGGATGGGTGGACATCAGAACAGACAAATAACCAAAATCATAAGGACGTTAACCCGTTTTCGGTTCTAATGTATTAACAAATTTTCGTCGGTCGGAGACCCCTTCCTACTCCTAGGCAGATAGCCCTTAACAAAACACAATACAATAAATCAGTTAATTAAAGTGCGAGTAACAAATTTTCAAAATTCCCAAAGAAATCGACATAGCTTAATATAATCACATTAAACATTTTTCGAGGTACTACATATTATCCAGGCGATCCGCCAAGACGAGCAAATTTTTTCGCCCAGATAAATGCCGGACACATGAAATTATTGATGGATCGGAATACGATTGCCAACAGTTTGCCAGGAAATTAGAGGAAAAAATAGTTTGGCGTTAATGACTGCCGGGATAATATGTAAATACCTTTTCGATTTATCGTAAAATAATAAAAATATCGCCAAGTTCGGTTCGTTTTTCAAAGCATTTTTTTCGCACCCTATTTGGCAATTAATCGCAAAAGTCACCAACATTGCCGGCTTTTGGCTCAAATTTTGAAGGAGGCACATATTGTAGGATTGTATTATATGCTTAAAATAGATGCCTGTCTCTAAACTGCCATTGACCGTATTGTATTGAAATTATTTTGAGTGCTCCCGTATAGAAAAACTTTTAACTATACAGACACTATTTTCGATGCAAAGCTTCATTTTGTAATCCTTAATAACATCCAATTTTGTTTCATTTAAAAGAGCAAATATCTCTAAAACTAGAAGTCAAAGCCTTTTGTGAAGGCAATTACAACGGGCACGAAAAGAACATTTTAAGGAAATTTGTCTTTCATTCAGTATATTTAATTTTCATCCACTTAAAATAAATAAGCTCATATTCAATTTTTATTACAGACCGAATTTCATGCTCACCTGGAAACGCGCGGAATCTTTTCGCAGTCGAAAGCTTTTGTTTTGTATACATAAACATTCGAATATCCAGCAGACGATTTATTTGTGGGGGAAAAAATAATAATAAACTGTGTAATCGGGAGAAATTATTTTAAATGTATTGGAATCCCCCCCAATTTTATGATGTCATTTTCACTTAAAATAGGACATTTTTTCACGTAAATGATTCACTTTTTTTTTACTCTCGGAAACGAAATGGTGCTTAAAATAGCGAAAAATCGTTTAAAATGAGGGAACGGGTGGATTTTCAGATTTTTAAAATTGACAGATTGTTTTCTATATTTTTTTTACAAAGTTGTGAAAAATTTCAAGCGGATCGTACAAACAATGTAGAAGTTGTTAGGCTTTTTATCCTTCACTTTGTAATCTTTTTGAAGTCATGGAGGAAAAAGTTTTATCTTGAAGTCAGGGTTCAGTGCAACTACAAGAGGTGATCAAATGAAAAGGTACGAAACGTCGCAACAACCTAACCGTTATCATATTTGTCCATGCAGCTATAAGAGCACGTAGCGAGAGATCTAGGAATGCGATTGGAGCCTTTTGTGTGGATAGGAAGCTCTTATAAAAACACCCTCCTACGTCCAAATGACGCGGCAGTGCGTGTGAAGACAGGATGGTGTTCACATTGCAAAATTCGACGATTTAGGGCAGCGAGGCGTTATCCTATTTCTGACAGCGGAAGGTCTTAAACCGGCCACATTTTATGCCTTTTCGAGCAGTTGTACGCAAAGATAAACTAAGTACTCAAGTCCGTATGATGTTTAATTGCAGTAGTTGTAAAAAGGGGAATTTGTCGTTAAATGATTGTTTGGATCAAGGGCCGAATTTAAATCCTAATGTATTAGATGTCATTCTTGGATTTCGGAAATTTAAGATTGGGTTTTGTGGTGATATTGAGAAAGCCTTTTTAATGATTGGAATAGCAGAGGAAGATAAAAAGTATCTGAAATTTTTTTGGTATCCTGATGACGATAGCGAGGACTATAAGGTTCACAAATGAATCGTGTAGTATTTGGGTGTAGCTGTTCGCCATTCTTGTTGAGTGCCACGATTAAATGTCATATAGGAAAGTATTCGGAAACGAATTAAGATTGTTTTGAAATGCTTAATCGTTCCTTGTATGCTGACGATTTGTGTCATGGCGCAGATGATGTCGAATCAGCGTTCAATTTATCTTCAGAAGCGGCATCTGAGTGATGCGAGTTTTAACTTAAGGAAGTTACACACGAATTCTAAACAGTTGCGTGATTTGTGGATTTAAAGTGGGG
>JAWZYV010020229.1:0-22127 GCA_038373885.1 Cheiracanthium punctorium | reverse complement strand
GCACAAATGCCGATTTTGAGAAAGTGAGTTCTAGCGATTTGCACAGTTTTCGGCTTGGCCCAATTTACTGAGAGCTTTAGGAATTTGATTTTTGAAAGCAAGTGCAAAGGTTTTATTAGAATACAGCGTTAAATTTTAATGATCCGTGCAGAAATAATGCAGTTATTAAGGGATTTCAAGCGATCTATCTTCAGAATTCTCGCCAATTGAGTACATTGATTTAAGTTGTGGGAATTCCGCCAAATTTCAGAAAATTGAAATCTTCTCATTTAGTATATCGGAGTAACGATGAATAAAACACGTTATAGTTGATAATTTAAAAAATGCGGCTGTATTAAGGGATTCCACTTTTCAAATAAATGCGTGCTTTACTTTTTGGCGGTCGAACCATTTCCCATATTGATTGCTGCTAAGTCAGCGTTTCTCAACCTGTGGGGCGCTACCCCCAAGGGGGGCGTGAGAAAAACCAAAGAGCAAGTAGTGATGAATGTTTTTTAAAAAATCATCTTATTTATTCTCATTTTTACTCAAAAATATATCTATTTTCGCTTAAAATTTTCATTTAAACTTTACTGATAACATTGTTTTGTAGAAAATCCGACTAAATGTTCATTCTTAAAGATTAAAAAACTGAATGTATGCTGAAAAATGTGAGGGGGGGGGCGCCACCGAAAGTTAGCCTTCGTTGGGGGGGCGCTACGTAAAAAGGTTGAGAACCGCTGTGCTAAGTCAATGCTTCGAATGATTCCCTGAAAAAACTCTTGCAAAATGGCGTATGTGTTGGCACTTTGGCGAGGCTTAGATTTGAAACTGGATTTTATTTGAGACTGGTATATAGTATAATATCACTGGTTATAGATAAAAGTGAATGTTGGTATATGTTTATGAGGTTGAAAAACTCCAGCACCGTTTGACTACGAACCATGAAATTTGGTTCACCTAAGTCTTTTATCATGGAGAAGGTTTTTTTGCTATCCGTTTTCCAACTTGCCACTAGGTGGCGCAGCAGAACGTCGAATTCTATTCCGTTTAGCTGTTTGCTATGCAAATATCGTCCAACCGATTTCGATGAAATTTGATACACGCAGATATTAGAACACGGAGAATATTTTTCCCTATCCATTTTGCTGTAACTTGCCGCTAAATAGCGCTGCAACGCATCAACTTCTATACCGTTCGACCGAACGGCATAAAATTTTTTATACTTGCACAATTGAGCAGAAGAATATATTCTGTGTTTCTTTTGATGTTACTCAACGCTAGATGGCACTGCAATGCATTATTATTTTAACTCGCCACTAGATGACGCTGCAGCAGGCCAAATTCTGAACCATTCAAACGGTCGCTATGAAAATCAGTATACATAGCTATTTGAACAATGAGAATATTTTGGCGTTATCCATTTTACTATAACTCGCCACTTGACAGCGCTGAAATAAATCATTACTTAAATTAACCACTAGATGGCGCTGCAGTGTATCACTTCTTGACTGTGCAACTGATCGCTATGAAAATAGGTATACATAGATATTTGAACACGGGGTAGAGTTTGTCGCTATGCATATTCCTATAACTTGCCACTAGATGTCGCGTCAACACATGAACTTCAGGACTGTCCGGCCGATCGTCATGAAAATTCGTATAGATCGATATCTGAATGCGAAGAATATTTTCGGCGTATCCGTTCTGCTAAAACTCGCTACTAGATAGCGCTACGCCGCATCGTCTTCTGCACTGTACAAACGATTGCGTTGAAATTCGGTATGCATGATTCTAGAACACAAGATAACGCGATATCTATTTTGCTATATCTCTTTATTAAAATAAATAGTAATCACAACAAATCGTAATATCGAAAAGTCCATTCATTCCCGTGCGAATAACGGGTACTTCAGCTAGTATTTAAATAAAAGAGGATTTCTCTTCAAATACTTAAAGGTACAGCATTTCCAACGTTATAAATTATTCATGCTTTGTGACTATTACATATCAAACATTAGTAACTGTAAACGTTCTATAAGAGCAAAAGAATAATCATTTTATTAATACAATCATTTTTATAAACAAATTACTGAAACAGATTGCAGCAATTCTTATTCACTTTTTATAATGTAATAAGGTTAAACGTTTTCAAATTATAATATCTTACTCTAAAGACATTCTGCATTGCTGCAATCGTATAGAATCAGACAGCGCTATGATTAAGAATAATGTTTTAAAAATACCCTTTTATTTAAAAATAAATTGAAAAAAAATCTTTTACTGCACCTAGGAACAAAAAAGCTTCTATTTATGAAAATAGAATTGTGAAATCATTGAATTATAATGCAAGCCACTCTTATTTTTAGACATAATAGTTTTCAATGTTACTGTCCGTCAGAAAAATAAAAAAAAACTTATACTTCTAACTTGCTCTTAAGTAAAAGAGGGTTTTTTTTTCAGTTCTTGCCTAGTTTCATTTTATCTTTTTGGAGGATTATGGCATACTACTCTTTTATACTAGGGGCTCTTTTATACGAATATTATATACGTTTCTACAGAATTCTGCTAAACTTTATGAAAAGTCGGCAATTTTAATTTAAGATGTGTTATATTTAAAAAAAAAACGGTATAATATGTTTTTCAAGTCAGGTAAAAATGTTTTGCAACAGAAAAAAAAACCTCTTGATAGTTTTTTTTTTTTTTTTTTTTTTTTTTTTTTTTTTTGTAAGTTTAGAAAGGAAAATGTAGAGCAAAGTCTTAAATCTGGAGGAAATTCTAGGCAGTTGACGACATAAGACTCACGAGTTATTGAGCACATTTCAGTTCTAGAATGTTTAATAATCCGTATGAACTGTTATAAAAAAACTATGTTTAATTTTGTGATAGGTTTATGTATCGTTTGTTAGCTAACGCGTCCTACATCAAATGAATTCAAAATTTTAACTGATTTTTGTATTGGAAAGGTAACCAAACATTTATTATTCACGATTTGAACAAGGCATACAGAGTCAAGTACGTAAGAGGCGTGAAATATTATTTAAAAATATCACACATTACTTTTTTAACCAGTGTATAATTCGTTAAAATACATTAGTATAAAAAATTTCAGTCAGTTGGAGATTGATTAGTGAGCCAACATTTGACTAAAAGATTTGACCAAAATGTACATTTTGACACCAATGAAAGTTTGAACAAGAAAAAAAAAAATAATAATAATAATATCTTAAATTATAACTTTGAAAGATGTTATATTATATTCATGTATTATTATTAAGGATACACTAGTAGACAAAATGCCAACGGAATAGAATATAGGGAAATTAGAGATAATTCGATTATAAGATTTCACTGAAAATAATTAAGTAATAGTAGTTTGAATTTTTTCGCATTACTGCAACACATACATATACAAGTATTAACGTAGATATCAGTTATTTCGGCATTGTGCATACCTTTATTCTCAAATAGAAAATTATTCTATGATTATGCATATTAGAAGAGAGCTCCAGGTTTACTAGCTTTCCTTCAACGCGCTTGCACCAGTGCAAGATCACATTTATTATAATGACAGTATATCACTTCTAGGTAGGCCATATTGATAAGTATGTGTACGAAATTTAGCGTATCCGATTTCTGAATTATTTTAAAAGCAGTGACTGAAGTGGAACAAGATTTCATTTACAGCAGAAGAATGTTTATTGAAAATTATAATCCCTTTATTTTAACCATTAATATATTCTTGTATTATGAGCTTTTAATTTTTAAATTCGGGTATATATTTTATGTAAGTAAATGTCACTTTAACTTTTTATAAAGTGCGTAATTTTTCGTACAAAAATATGTATCTTTTCTAAAACATACTGTGAAAGTTACAACATTTTTTTCTTTAAATGAGAGACTTTACAAATTACAGCTTATAAGGGATCGTTCTTTGTTTCACGAGCTATAAATCATACTATATATTGCATTTACAATGCAAATATTCTTTAAATTATTTTCGAAACATGTAGGGAATATGCTTTAACATTCAAGTTTCTGAGGACATTAAATGTAAAGCCAGTTCCCAGAACTAATCTAAAGTTTTTCTCTTTACTTTTAGAAATGAACGAAAGAAAACTTTAAGAAAACCAATCGACAAAATTCATATTTTACGCGAGAAAATTTTCTTTCTGTCACTGTTCTGAAATATTCAGTATATTTTTTACGGTAGTTTAACAGCGGAATTTCAGTTGCTTTTCTTACTTCTTGAATAATTTTTCGAAGCAGATATGAAAGATAAATAAGTTTGAACTTTTCTTATGACGATTTTTAACATTTTTGTTCTTTTAATTACTTTAGAACTTTCTTCTAGGAGATATTCGAGGAAAGAACAGATTAGGTTTTCTCTGCTATTCAAAATAAGAAACTTACTTATTCATCGGTTTTAAGCAATTTTTTCTCAAAATGGAAATACCATTATGTGTTGAAAAACACAATTCTTTCATTTGATTTTCTTGTCCAAAAATTTAAAATTTTCGAATTTTAATAATTTTTAATGTTCCTCTGTATTTTATTAATATACCTAGATAAATGGAAATTAAATCTATGTTGAATAAGTACTTTTAATAGTAGTTACAACAGCATTGTTATCATCTTGAACAAAATCTAAATAAGATAAAAGAGATTTTTTATAATCAAGATTTTTACTGAAAGATGGATTATAAAATAATTTTTGAGAAAAACGTTAAGATCAAACGCTTATTGCAATACAAAAATCCATCCTAGTACATTAAAAGACATTAAAAGTGTACTACAAAATAGTATGTAATAAAAGTAAATTATACACATAAATACTAAAAAAATAATCATGTAAACTATGGACATTTCATTTTAACAAACTCATAATGAAATAATCATAAATACACGACACATATACCAAAATTAACATTTATAATGACTTTATTTATATTCCTTTATTTTTATTTTAATGGTAGTGAAAAACATTACGTAATACAATTTCTTTCGATTTTTTTTCCCCAAAAATTCTTAAAGTCAATATTTTTCCTGTAATAAAAATATTAACTTTCAATATATTGCATAATTAGAAATTAAAGCCTTATTTATACGATTTGTATAATTTTTTTTTCTAACTAAGGTGACATTAATCACCACACACACGAACACAGCAGCGTTAATTGCTCCCATAAAAATTGTAAATGTAAGTATGAAGTGTAATCAAGTGGCCGTAGTTACTCCCATTTTTTTTTTCAAGTCTATGATTTTGTTTGAGTAATTACGAGGTCAAAGTTTCATTTGAATTAATGAAAACAATATTTTCCTATGATTAAAAGAGTTAAAAATTTGAAAAGTGGGAACTTTTGAAAGTAGCCGTAATTACCCCACCTGACCTACTGATTATAGCAGGAGACACGTTTTGTTTACCCAGAATCTTCACATGAAAAAAAAAAAAACATTTATTTAGAAAGTTGTGTAGCAAATTTAAAATCTTATCGGGTGAATTTTTCAAAATACCTTGAGAAACACACAGAAAATAAACAACATTCGGTGGTTTAAAGTAATTTTTTCACGCTTTTGGAAAACTGTTAATAATTTTCACTATGTATTCGAAACAGGTACAATAACTTTTAATTGATATTACTTTTTAACATTAGAAGATATTTAAAAACTAAAACAAATAAATTTACTCTATTTTATTTAGTTTTAAACTCCATTTTTTTTCTTCCATAATATGAATATTATTCACATACAATGTTTTAGGGAATTATAACGAAAATTAAATTGAATTCATTGTAATTAAAAATAAATGTATTAAAAACATGGTTATACTCACAGTACGTGATTACCTTAAATTTCTCAATTTAGATATTCAAGTTTAAAAAATCATATTTTGGAACAATTTAGATTCCCCCACACATTTTCTTCCTTATTAAAAAGTATCAGAAAAATTACTTTATCGTAGAAGAAAAAAATGAACTAGGAAAAAAAAGAGATGTAATAAAACTTTAAGTTCGGAAAAGTGATTTTTTTCAGTATTTTTTAACGATAAAAGATTTTTTCCAGTTTACGCAAATAAGCAATTTTAATTAAGTTCAAACTTTTTTGTCCCAAAGTAAAATATAATAAAGTTCGATAAGAAAATTTTTATTTTAAGCTGTTCGTAGTTTTATAGTAAACAAATACGAGTGTTTATAATTAAAGTGTCCCTGTTGGAAGGACTAAATCAATGTGCGTTCAAAAAACTGCTGTTCAATTTCATATAAAAGATAATGTACGTTTGGTTTGAGTAGAGTAAGCAGTCGCTTAAACTGTTACAAAATGCACTCAACTTAGATTTTACATCAGTTTATTTTATGATATTTTATAAACTTATGAAATGCTGTAATGAATAAAATTTCTATAGAGTTTATAAAACCTTGTTTTTCTGATAAAAATAGATATTATTTACTTAGACAAAAAAAAAAAAACTTTTTTGAGCTTTTACTTAGTAATGCAATTTTTTGCTGCCAGCTGAATAATAAGTGAGTTTAATTATATAATATTTAGAAGCAGATTTCTTTAAAAATTCCTTGAAAATTACTATACTGAAAAATTGTAATTTTTATTCCTATACTATTGGCATGTTTTGCTTGCGTTTAAGTTATTATTTTAGAAAAAAAACTAATCTAAACTGTTTATGAAAAATGTTTATTGTGTTTTTCTTTTTAGCGAAATGAAACTTTTCATGATATTTTAATGTGTTGTTATTTTTAGGTATGTGAGTTCATTAGGTAACCTAATACTCTCATAAAAATAATTGAATGCTGTATTTAATTACAAAATGAGGTTTTATGAACCTGAAAAATGACCGAAAAAGGAAATAAACACTTTTGTGCTGAAAATTTAACAACCTTTTCTTTTTTCCTAATCAAGAAACAAAAATATTCATGCTTTGTGGAACATCCCACTACATCCTTCGTTTATTTTTGCTTAGCATTTTACATTTGCATTAATACCGATCATTGACATACATATAAAATTGAAAAGTTGCGTAAAAAAGGATCAAAATTTTATGGTATCGACTAAACTTTGAGATGATTGAATCTAAATAAATACAAAATTTAAATTTTTTCAAGCCTCGCGTGCGAGAAAATTCTTAACGTTTCACCACAAAAAGGCTGAGAAATACATTTAAACAAAGCTGATGAGGGTTTTATAATGATAACAATAGTAGCAAAATTATTATGTACTTGTGTAATTATAGTTTTCTTTCGTAATTTGTGTACGACCCTCAAAACGTGATCATTCCACTTGTTTTATTTGCACAAAGCGAGCCATTCAAAACTAAAAAAAAATAGTTTAAAAAAATCAGAATACATTTACTTTCTTATTTCCGATACTTTTAACTAGAGGTCTCCGCCGCTGCAGGACATTTGTACCACGACGTCGCCACCGGGGGTCTAAGTCGGCGCGCCGGTGCACAGTGCGGTGAAAACCGCGATTTACAGAGGAAATAATTCTTAATATAGAAATAAATTAATGAACGAAAAATAGTATCATTGTGAAAAAAGCGTGGGGTGCATTGTGCTATATTTTTTGTATCATTTTTGTACTAATCGTACCGATCGAATATTCTCAAGAACTGATATATGGAGCACCCCCACGCTTTTTTCACAATGATACTATTTTTCGATCATTCATTTATTTCTATATTAAGAATTATTTTTCACTTTTTAGTTCAATTTATCACTAAAGCGTGATTTTAGTTTTTTTAAACTATATTTTTATTTTTCACTTTTTAGTTCGATTTGCTCTAAAAGCGTGGTCTCACATTTTGGAGGGGGGAGCAGCCCCCTGAGCCCCCCCTCTGGATAGGCCCCTGCTGTGCACCAAAGTATTAATTAACCTGGAGTTAAATGCTGCCTTCCTCACTAAAAATAGGTCTCTAATCAACAAACAAGTTTCATAACGACTACAACAAACACAAACATCCATGTAATATACAATATTGAAGTAAAATTTTTAGATTTTACATATGGTTTTCAAAAACGTAATTACCCAAACATACCATTGAATACAGTTGCCAATAGCAAGAGAGGTTCTACTCCATTTTGCTGAGCCGAGTGCCGAAATGGTACACATGCATAGACCGCGCACTTGCTCCATCTCTCTCGTTCTCACGCAAAGGATCTCTATGAAAATTACTAATCCTGACGATCCTAATCAGGATAATGGGATAAACTTATCAAATTATTGTATTGTCATCGGTCCTTGATAAGTCTACAACGTTTAAATAAAATCTGACCGTTTAAAGTGGGTCAAAATCGTTGTTCAAAGGAGTCGGCTACAAACAAACAAACATACATACAGGTGAAACTAATAAAAGCGTGTTAAAAAGAATGGCCCTGACATGTTCTTGTACTCAACTCTTCCATAACGGGATGGATCACGATAGTTTGTATAAATAAAAATATTGCCGAGACCAGGATTCGAACCTGGGTTATTGCGGCCACAACACAATGTACTAACCATTATACAATCACGGCCACAGTAAGAAACTGTTTTCTTAAGATTGTAATCTTTGTAAGTGTTCTACTTTCAATCAGGATAAGAAATGAGGAGATTATTTCCTGGCGATCCTGATCAGGATAATGAGATAAAATTATTGTATTGTCAACGGTTCTTGATAAATGCACAAAGTTTGAATTAAATCTGTCCGTTTAAAGTGGGTCAAAATCGAGCCTAAAGGAGTCGGTTACAAACATACAAACATACAAGCATACAAACATACATACAGGTGAAGCTAATAAAAGCGTGTTAAAAAAAGAACATTAATTGCCTAGTTTGTGACAAATTTGAGATAGTTTCACTGTAGAAACCGATCTTCTCAGTTCTGAGATCGTATTCCGCCTAGAGAGAATGAAATAAAATGAGACTAAGGCCAAATATCTATGTGAGGGATTTTGGTCGACGGGGTGTGTTGACCTCCGTAGTGGACGCGAAGTTGCAGCTCGATTTGTACGCATAACTAAATCCGAATTCCACCAAAAACCCGAACTGTGACTGATTTGCTCGTCGAAACTCAACTTCAAATTAACTTTTGTATATTTTTTACAGATAGTATTGGACCTATACTCACAGCATATATCATTAAAAAAAAGTCGAAAAAGCCATATAAAAGAGGTATTTTTTTGGAATATTGTCTTGTAAAAAGCAAATAGTGTATCAATCGTATACAGATAACTAAATGTATCGTGAATGTGCCATACAAAGAACTTAAACCTATCCGATTTTGAGAAAAACTATTCTTTTTGTTTTGCAGTCGAGCTATTTTAAAAATGTACCACAGCGGTAAGCTCATACTCAAGATTAGTTTTCATAGTTATAAAAAAAATCCCATTTTAATGTCAATTTATAGTATGTATGTCTATGTATGTGTGCGCATATATACATTTTGACTATGATCTTTCTTTAAAAATTTCCCCACCGCGGCACGACGACGCCGGATCTCTGAGGTCGTTAGGTGGCCGCCGCTGATTTCTGTGCAGCACAGACCTCTACTTTTAACGGCAAAATGCTGAATTTTTATCATGATATATATAGTTATGTATTCATGAATGTATGTATATCTATATATATATATCACTTTCTAGGTAAATGGGAATTATTTGACCATTTTGTCTTAATTGTCTTAATTGTCCTTTCTTACTGAAATTGTCCCCTAAAGTAAGAAAATTTACAATATTAAAGAATTAGTTGTATGTAATAAAAATGTCTTTTATAATGCTAAAACGGATTACAAGTGTATAATGAAGAAAAATGGGAAATGAAATTAGCAACAAGTCTTACAAAGCATATTTAAATGAAGGCACTCGAGACGTAATGTGATTGCCTTCGAAATTCGATCAGGGCTTGTAAGTTTCTCATACAGGTGAATAAAGAGAATATTTATTCTAGCAAATATTACATATATATATATATATTCTAGCATTAAACAGATCAAACTTGGTGCTCACAGAGGGCAATTACTGATAGGCAAACTTTACTATGATTTAATTGCGATTTCTATAATACATCCATGAGCATTTGCCTAAAATTAGAAAATACATAACTGCTGTAATACAAAAAAGATAATATAAACTGAAATAATATTATAATACTCATTTTTCTTGAAACTGACTGCAGTTTCTTTACATATCATTATAAAAAAAAAAGAATTAGCCGTGATGTATTTTTCCTTTGAAAAATAAGTCTAACAAAGAAAAATGAAAAGAAAAACAACATTTTTACCTGCTTTTCATATGTTTCAACAAGCTTTCCTTTTCGTTAAAAAAATAATCGTAAGATATTCACTAGTTGGAAATAGGAAATTAAAAAAATTTCCATATTGTGATGCAAATCATATCTCAACTACTTTCTACTTCACACAGGCCTCTTAAGGTAATTCACAATGACATATTTTTTTTCCCGTTTCTGTAAGTAGCGGCGATTGCTTTGCGTTTCCATCTGAAAACATCCCCTGCGATGCATTTTCTCTAGAGGAAGCTATCTAACAAACGAAATGCTTGATTGTTACTTTATATTTTTTCACTCTGCCTATTGATACAAAAATGCCCAATAAGCATCATTCCTCTCTAGAAAAGATGCAACAGCATTTATGTCGAATAAAGGTAAAAGAAAGGACACGAAGCAGTTTCAAAAGATCATTGTATTAAGCGAATATTACTGAGAGTATGTATGATTTAAAAAGTGAAAAAGATAATGATCACATAATTACATAGCATTCGGCATGCAGAAAAAGACAACAAATATACTTATGTAAATTCAGAGAACTACCTGATTGTAGTTTTCCAATAATTACCTAGTTATCACCAATAAAGTAATATATAAGTGCATGTTAAATTATAATGTTAAGCTCAAACCATACATAAAAGTGTTATTAAATAGCACTTTTTCGAAACTTTAAAACTGAAATTTAAATGAGATATTTTTCTTTTGTAAATTTTATTTTAGCGTTTGAAACCTCCTTGAGAGAATGGAACACTTTTACAACTTTGAAAATCGCATGGGAAATGAACGTTTTTACTCTACAGAAAAATCATGGAAACATTATTCGTTACTTCAAATAACTAAAGATAAAAAAAATAATTTAAATAATTAACATTCATTGCATAATATCATTCCCTAAATAGACTTCTTTAGAGTATTTTACCAAACTTTTAAGCCACTACAATAACTTTTGGTGAGAACGGTTTGAGATAAAGCAAAATCTCAAAATCTCATCTCGGAAAAAAAATAAATAAATAAACATAAATACTAGGCTCAACCTAGGAGATGACTTATATTAAAATTCATGTAACTCGAGTTCTATCTTAGATAGCAGCAAAATTCAAACTAATTTAAAAAGTTAAAACATCCAGTTTAAGCCAAAAAGAAAGTGGAATTTTATCCAAAATGTGAGTTTTAAAAGCAGGATCTTAATGTTCAATTATTGAGTATTTACATCGGATAAAGTAATTTGAAAATCCCGAATATTTTGCAATAACACTTTTTTGCTAATCTATAGTACATTCTTAATGAAGTGAAAGTATAAAATGTATAACGGGAAATATTTTACGGCGTACAAATATGTTATTCTTTTACAAGAAAAGAGTAAATGTTGAAGTTGAAATAGTAGTAAGGAAATTAGACTACGAAGGCATACATATTAACAGAAATAGTTTCCTCTTTCTTAACTATCAAGAAATTTCTCAGAACTTTATATCTCACTTGTAATTTCCCTATACCTACTCAAGAGACTGAATTTAATCACAGATATCTCATCTCACTATCAGATTGTATTTACAGCCCCAGGAGAATATTTTGTAACTAATGTTTACTTTATTCAGAGATAGAGTAAAACAATTCGCAACACTTTCTCGAGACAGGAAAGTTCTCAGATTAAAATTTTTCATTCGGGAAGCATTGTTTGTTATTCTTGAATCATGAGACAGTAAAGGGTTTCTAAATATTCAAGTTCTAAAGTTTCAGTTTTATTTAGTGTATTTTATGTTATATAGTTTTTTTGAGTGACGTTGTCGGGACTTTTACATCTCCGATACAAATTAAAGTTTTACATGATTTTAGTTTGTCTGTCTGCCTCTGTAAAATTTAAAAGCCGTGCATTTGCATCTAGATAGATCATGTCTTGTTTCCAATAATTCAAAGATCATTTTAGAGATTTTTTTTTGGAATGTGCTTCAGTTACAGAATAGACCTTTGTAATTGAAAACTTTCCATAATCAATGAGTTTAGCATGATTCATGCTTCCTATTACATTGAATATTATTCATCGTTGATATTTTTTGTTCAAGATTTTATAATTACTTTTTTGCTTATTTATGTGTATATGTACAACACTTAACGAAATGAGGGAAAGATTTATGAAAAGAAATAACTTTCACAAAGCAATAATTGCACTTAATTATAGCATACATATATATATATAGAAATCTCTCCAAATAGTAAGGAAATTCCCAGTTTTTGATCAAGTTCCTAACTGCCATATATGTAACTGAATAATAACTTAATCATATAATTTATTTCATCCCAATTATAGTTTGCATTTACAGCCTGGCGTGAATCGGTTCCAACTATCTTTATACAATGATGTTATAAAGCAATCGGCATTGTTTTCTTAAGAGAGGCAGACCTTATTTTTGAATCATGAAACACTGTTTGTTTGCCCTATTGGGTGAAGATTTAGTTTAAATGTATAACGTACTTGCATAGATTTTAATTAATTTGGAAAAAATGTGCTTATTTAATGTTTATTAGTCTGATGCAATGTAATATACTTAGAATGGATTTATTAGAAACACTTTTGTGTAAAATAAATTATAAAAAGAGATTTTCTTTAAAATATTATTTTTGTGTGTGTGTGTTATTTTCTTTTTTTTTAAATCTCTGCACCCACATTCTCTGAGTAGTTTAGAAATACTGAGAAATGTTTAAAAATCATATCTCTTTTTTAGAGAGGGGTTGGGGTGATGTATAAAAAGCCCTAGATCTCCACCTTAAAACATGTTTTCTAAATTTATATGACCATTTCCATATATTCTTTACACAAAAATACTGATGAAAACGCTTTAATTGCTTTAATAACTAAAAAACTTAAGTGATTTTTCTTATGAAGAATTAATAAAATGATCATATAATTTTAAAATCATATTTTAGGGTATACAAAAACCCAAGATCCCACCATGAAATAGGATTTTAAAAATATATAACGATTTTCATTAATTCTTCACAAAGATAAAAATCACTGAAAACATGAATAATGATCATCAAATATCATTTAACGATTTCTAAGTGTTTTATTCCTTCAGCAACACTGCAATATACCTCTCCTCTTCGAATCTTTTAATTCCTTAAGGTGCGATCGAAAAGTACTTTAGCTGAACAGACAAGCAATGCAGAAAAGCAGAATTTCACCCTCCGGTGTTCTTACCACGTCTGCAACATACCCGGGTTTTTCCGAAAATACCGCCGTGCCCCGTTAACAAACATTTCAACCATTTCTTCAATTCTTCCACTTAACAGGGTGTCTTCCGAAGAAATATAGCCGTCCTTCTATTCGGAAACGGAAACTCCAGAAATAGAGCCCGGTAATATAAAGGAACTGGAGCTGATTCCCAAAAGGATTGCAAGCCTGCCCAAAAGCTATCATTAGGAGGAATAAGCGGACCTGCGTGTAGTCAACAGGAAAATCCACTTGCTCCTGGTTAATTTTTAATACGGTTACCCTGCACTCAGTCGCACATAAAATTCCCCCCTTCCCTAGTTTGGGCCGTGAAAATAACTACAGGATGGAACTCTTTGTTCACGAATATACCGGAGTTGGAATAAGGAGAGGACGTGACATGGTCGTGGAGCACTAAACGTACACCGACAACTAAACTTTACTTTTTATTTCTCTGCGAATACAGCATGTGCACGCATTCCTTATCCTTTAAATTTATCGAAAGTTTTACACTTCACTGAAGTTACTTTTCCTCTTCTTTGTGTGTGAATCATTAGAATGTGGAATGGTATGAAAGGTGTTGAGTTTTTGAAAACTGTATGATATTATAACGCTGTGCAAACTGCAGACGAAAGTGTAGCGATTCTAAAGGACAGAATGGGGGTTTGTTTTGGGAGGTGGTAAACAAGAAGTTTCAATTTTAAAAGTATTAAAACAGTGAAACTTGAGCGAAACTAGTAATAAAAGAATGAAAAATGTAAAATTCTTCTGTTTATATTCATAATCATGTTTGTTATATAATTATAATGCGTTTGCTCGCATGGTATGATCATTCTTCAAAGCGGAGGTTCTCAGGACATTTGCATCTTTGTGTTCATTTTTCATGTACAATAACTAATTTTAAAATTCTTAATATTTCTAAACTATACCAAATTATACAAAAATTTTTACCATCATCAGTTGATTTCAAACATAAAAAAATCATGTTGGTGAATTCATACCCGGATATAAAATAATTACTTTACCTAACTGATTAATATTCTGGCCTCTTAATTCTATATAATAATGACATATGAATCTATCGTTAAAGGTACCAGTGCTGCAGCTTTACAGAAGTAAAGTTAGTTTTAAATAAATGAAATATATTTAGCAGCTTAGTTGCTCAATGATTTTACTTTTATTTTCGAGAATAGATTCCCTAACTTAAAAAAAAAAAAAAGGCTATTTCTGTTTATCATACCTTAACAAAGAGAATTATTTCTTATCTGTAATTCGTTTCACTATAGCTAAATAAGTAAGATTCTAGAAAAGTAAGTAAAATTCTGATTTGTTGTTAAGCATATCGAAAACAATGTTATTAAAACCTCAACTTTCATAACAAACAGTTTTGACAATAACATAATAAAATTTTAGCTATATGACATGGAGCATTCTTGTTTATTGTTTTCTTGGCAAGTGAATGAGTAGCCTATACTTATTAACCTAGTGTTGCATTAATGTAAGATCTTTAGGATTGTTGTAATACAGTAATACCTCGAACTTACACGACAGGTGGGGCCGACACATACGTACGTACAAATTATTTTTAATCAGGGCCGGAAACAGTAATTTAGAAATAAAATGTTTAATAAAATGTGTAATATCGTAAAATGAAGTTATTTTGAAAGTACGCAAAAGAAGAATCAACGAGATTTGAAACACACATCCGGGTTCCCATAAGTCGAGGTAGAGTAAGTCAAGATATTATTGTACTTATTTTTTATCATCAAATAAACTTTATGTTTATGCCTGACGTTGCATTTATGCAACAGCCTGCATTTTATAAAATATGTATAAATGTTCCTCAAAACTATTTAACCTATGAGATATTATTCTAATAAAATATTCAGGTTAATATGGATTAAATTTTTGATGTTACTGTTTTTTACAATCATGTATTGACGTTCAGAATATTCATTATTCAAATTACTTAAAAAAAAGGATTTTGGCTCTTTAATAGCGCCTCTATATGAACTGAAATGCACCCCAAGAAAATACTCAATAATACATCAATCATTTACATCGACAGCAAAATCACTCATGTTTCCTTTCTAAGAAACACCTACGTTGGAGACCAACATCACATCCAACAAAACATACATCTCGGCAGCAAAATCCTTACTCAATAATATGCTCCGGAATGGAAACTGAAATTAAGGCCCAGGGCTAGTGCCCGGCCATATATGCCGCGTCACGTAAACGCTGCACGTCAAACCTGTCAGCGCACTTAAACCGTTGATAAATGATTGAAAGCGCAGAAACAAACTTGGATATTCAGGAACGCGATTCCGTCGCCGCTGGAATAGCTAACTACTCAGTCAATTGGTTACCATAGATATTAAGCGCACACAAAGCCCAGTTAATTTGGTTTGTTACAACTTCATTGGGGAGTATAGTTTTTCGTGAGGCGGATATTTCGAGTACAAACAGGGGTGGGGGAGGGAATATTTCTTTTTTTTTTTTGGTGAGCTTTGGCCGTTGATGACTTTATTTAGTAGGTTTAATCGCAGGACATTATGCTTATATTAGACGAGAAGAAAAATGGTTAAAGTGTGTTTCGTTGAAACAACACCTCTTCGCGTGACGCAGGGCACTTAGTGCAATATGGAGAACATAAACGCGCCGATAGAAATCTGTAATTATTTCGAATAACGGAAAATTAATGATGCTGCGACGACGAATTCCAATTTGATGAAAGATAAAATACCTTTCGAATCTTACCTTGGATAAGAAAGGGATATTTTCTTTGCTTGTGGGAAATTATGAATTAAACAGCATGTACTATTAGGAAACTAGTTTAATTGCTCCATCAAGCAGTTAAAAGGGAAATGTAATTAAATTGCTGTTTAAGAAGAGTTCACTGTATATAAAACGACTTCTTGAAATATATATTTTGTTTTTTAAAAAAAGTATATATTTTTTGTCAGTTAAAATTATTTTAGAGAAGCGCAGCCCAACTGGTGAAGTGGCTAACAGCCGTTCTATCACACATTAGATACGGGTTTAATTTTGGGCTTGGGAGTTAACTCATCCTTCCCTTCATAAAAAGTAATGTCGGTCGTCTAGTGGGTGTCCCCATCAGAAAATGCTCAGCATATCGCGTAATTTTAGCGGCGTATGAATGATAAGCATTTATCCGTCCTTAAAAAAATTAGGAAAAAAACTGAAATAAATATTTTAACAAACCTAATACAAAGTACTAAGCTCAAGTATATCAAGTAAAGGTAAACATGAAATAGAAATGTTAACGATCAAAAATATATTTTTTAAACTTGGAAATGAGAGTGTTCTGACGCTATTAAAACTATCACTTTATTATGTTTATATGAAGCTGTTTATTCCTTCGAAATATTGCATAACTTCAGATCCTTATTTTCTACCAAACACATGACTACCCAGACAGCACATCAGCTTAAATCAAGTTTGACATTTCTTTGAATTTGACGCACTAATGCAAGCTTGACAGTTCAACTCATTCTAAGCTGGCAGCAAGCTTGCAGAAGTCAAGTTGAATTGTCAAGTTTAAATACAGCTTGATTTAAGCTTGAAAATTGATACTCGCGTGATTTTTCCTTTTTAAAGAAGCGTTGATGGCGCCATCTGTGAAAGAGAATGGACATTAATTGTCTAGCGTCCTAATATTTGCTGAAAGTTCGTAAAAGATGTGTTTTATTTTATATTGCCAGTGCCATATTACCGGCAGGGCAAACGGGGCAACTGCCCAGGGCCTACAGATTTTAGGGCCCAAAACTCTTACATCTTACACTTTCGTAATTTTAAAATAAAATTACAAAGGATAAAAAAAAATTCAGAAGTTAAATAATTTTTTTTAATTATAAAGTATGAACAATGAAAATAATTCAAATTTACATTTGTATAAATTAATTTTAACTTATTTTTTATTCTTCGAAATGCTCTATATCAATATAGCATAGGAAAATAACCACATTTGTAAAGAGAATTTTTAGAGTTAAAAAATAGCAAAATTTTTCAATTATTTGTTATTTTAAGAAATATTTACAAAAATGACTAAAGTGTTTGTATTCCATACATGTTAGCAACTGTGATATAGCATTTCGAAGTAACGTTTAACTATATGTTTCTTTCTTTTCAGATTACTTAACACAAAATATGTGTTAAGTAAACCCATTCTATATTTCCAAATATGGAAATTCTTCAAAATAAAATACAATTATACTACGAAATTGATTTCAAAATCAGTCGTTTGTCTCGATTTTGGCCAGCAGTATTGCTTCATGAGTGTTGCGGTACTGAAAGTTTTAAAACGTATTTTTTTATTTTAATTTTTATTTTAATTTAATTTATTTTGATGCATTATTTTAATTCTGATGCATCCCATGGAAAAATAAAAGAAACAAATAACACATCGCCCACTTATCAATTTGGCGAGAAAACAACGTAAGTCACTTCAAACTTTAGTCATAGCTGCACAAGGCTACGGTGGCGGAATGGATAGCGTGCTCGACTACGAAGCCAAAGGGCCCGGGTTCTATCCCAGCGACGAACACTCGATGGAAACAGATTAAATTAAATTGAAATTTCAACGTAGAGGGGGAAAATGCGCGGAAAAATAAATTATGTTGGGCGCGTTAGCCAGCGGGCGCCCCGTGTATTTAAAATTGTTTTTTTTTGTAAATTTTTTTAAGTTTGAAATGTCAAGCTTAATGCAAGCTGGGCAAGTGTAAACTAGAACACTTGATTCAAGCTTGCATCAAGCTTACACGATTGGAATTTTCAAGCTTAATTCAAGCTTATTGACTTGATAAATCAAGCTTGCTGCAAGTTTGATGCAAGTTTGCTGTGCTGTCTGGGTAAGCGCCTTTGCATTTATTACGGTGTTCATTGATTTACTCGTATAATGACTTATTATTAATCGCTTTTTAAAATAATTATATCACATTTAAGCATCATACATTTTACTCCGTATATCTCTAATACCAATAGTTAAAAATGTTGACAATTAACAGCAAAACTTCTGGGTCTGTAACAAGGATTAAACTTCCACTTTTCCTGCTTCTGAAATTGATCATCTTGATAGTCTAAGAGAATAGGAAAGACCTTAACAGCACAAATGGTCACTAAATAGTTGCTGTGACGTCACAGTTGTCAGAGGATTCTCACAAACGTTAGTCTTATTGTGACTTGCGAGTGATGCGACTTGACTGTGTGGTCACTGTGAGAAATTTTATCTGTGCTCACTCACCAGTTTACTCTCACGATACCTTGTGACTAGTGTATGATGAGTAGGTAAGTGACGTGAAGTCACTGTGTGATTTCAGCGTATGACTAGAGTATTCGGTTAGGAACTGGTAGTTCGGGTGTTTGATGCCGGTAGGTTCCGATATGTTCTGTTAAATATTTGATGCTGCCATCTACTAACAGTGTCAGAAAATTATTTTTTTTCCTGTCGAAGTCACATCAGGGTTGCATTTATGTCTACACTGAGGGTGCGAATTGTGTAGTCACAGACGGTGGATATCGAGATAGTACCATGACCACACCGCGGCGTCTCAGTGACTCTTTGTAACTGTATTGCAGGGGTGGCCAAATATTAGTGCATTGGATTATTACATTTTGCGCGTTTAATCCTTGTGTCTACTCATTGATTAGACTGAAGATTTTCAAAATAATTTCGAGATTGGAAATTTTCTTTCTCATAATTTATGATGTCAAGTCAAAGCGAAGCATTTGTATATTCCAAATAAACTGCCATCAAAAATCGAGCCATATCTGATATACTACTAAATATCAGAAAAATTAGTTCTTGAATTATTTTCATCAGAACAACAATTTTAATCTCATGTTCCCACGTTATTACTTTTCCTCCCTTATGCTAAGTCCTGCACGTATTTATTTTTTTCCGACTCTACCCGTGAACTTAAACAATTGAAAAGGTACTTGAGTCGCATAGTGCGTCTGAACTCCTGTATGAAAAAAAAATTGGTGCATGATATGCAGAAGATTGGCCATCACTGCTCTATTGTGACTGTATTGCGTGGTCGCACTTCAGTCACAGACGACGGTCGTGATATTAGGGAAGCAATGAATTATTAGTAACGCTTGATTGGCTAAAGTTCAAATGATGTGGTTTTTCTTCATAGTGCAAGAAACTATTGGCATTATCTCTTGAATTGAGGGGAATGAATTGAAGAGGTAAGTTTTAATCAGTGATTTTTTTAAAATATTACAGTACCTTTATGACACTGTTGACAGTTTAAAAATTTGATTAATGTGACTTTAAAATGGGAGTTATACATCGAGGTTCATTAATTGATGTAAATAATAAACTTCAATTTTGGTCTAGCATTAAATCGGAAATTTTCACGAATATTTCATTCTATATACTCTAAAAGACCTTAAAACATTAAAAAATATCCTGTTAAAAAATGCTTTCTGACGCAATAGAACTGCAATCTATTTATGATTCAATTCTGGATTATATCAAATCTAAAACTACTGCATTCATTGTTTTCAACTACTCTTCAAGTCATTCATTTAACTTGGCAGCAAAGATGCAAGAACCATCATTAATCTACAAGTTCAATCAGGGAAAGTTTATATGCGAGGGAACGTAAAGCTGAGATTAACTATTAACTAGACTGGATTAATGTGCTGAATTAAAATAGTTCTGTAGTTTTTCTTACCTAGCTCAGTACGTAATTAAAACGGAAGTTTCAAATGTGCGTTCATCCGACTTCATTGATATGATTAGGGGAAGGTGGCCTAAAATGATCCCCTTACGGGTTAAGCTTGTATAAAATAACATAAATGTGTATATAAAAGTTTGTCTCTTTGCTATAGTAATTTGCATCATAAACATACTTTAATAATATTTTAAAAGCGCATTGAGTAATGAAAAAATGGAGTTTTGAGAAAGAGGATTCAAAGGATCCTCTCTCAAAAAATAATCCTTTGTCCAAAGGATGTTCTTACCCTCATCCAAAGGGCAAAATGATCTTTCATTTTAAAATAATTGTAAATTGTTTTCTCTCGGCAAAATAAAAGATGTAAAAGAAATTATGACTATATATAGTGAAAGAAAATAAATATAACAATCATATAGTATGCAAAATTTAAATTAAGAAAACTTTAAAAAAAAAGTGTCACAAGCAATAAAAGGGAATATTTAAAAATCTGTGGCCTAGAATAAACGGGGAAATAAATTAAATAATGTAATGGGGAGTCATACAGAATGAGAGCGATTGAAGGCCAGCCGTAACGTCTAGGACCCGGTACTGGAGTGTCTTCAGCCAATGGATCACTTTATCCGGCAATATGACTGCCCACTTTCGGTCATATAACTCGATGACGCACAAATTTAGCACAAGTGCATTTTTTATATAAAATCACACTCTACAGTAAACGAGGTCATATTTATTTACATGAAAGACTGTATATCTAAATAAATAGGAAAGGTAGTGCCTTATATGAGAAAGAATAAAACACAAGATGCACTCAAAGGTTATTAATAAAATTATTTCGAAATATGTCCACTAGAGCTTTTCAAGGGAATTCAACTCAAGAAATGGCATAAATCATAAATGATCAAAACTAATGAATAAATGTTGATATTTTTTCGTACATTAGTCATTTCTATTTTTGAATTAGCTGGTTTTCCGTACAAAGTTCCACTTAAAGACACTTTTGGACTAATTTTTTAAAAATTCTTTGAGCGCATCTCATAGTCTATGCACCATATTCGTTTACTATCTGTTCAGCCGTCTTAGCTGTAGAATTCTATTTATAGAGGAAACTTATTTATAACTACCACATCCCTAGTAGCACAACCAGTTCTAAAAACGTTCAAAGTACGTTCAAAACTCGCTTTTTGATGTTCAAAAGACGTGTTTTGAACGTCTTCTGAACTAGTTGTGCTACTAGGTTATGCAATAAAAATGTAATTTAAAGTGAAATTTACAAAGAAAGGAATAACTTCAAAAAGTTAATTCCAACTTTCAAGAATAAAACACAAGAATATATTTTACTAAAATTTGTAAAATGGAAAAATATTTTTAACCTATAAATGAGGTATATCTTGAACAGTACTAATATATATATATGTACACGTTCGCTCCCGGTGCCCCATTTATAATATCTAATGCAATAATAAAAAAAGTATTTTTCAAATTATTTGCATATTTTTATTACAATACCATTTTACAATCGGAATGAATTTGCTTCCAAAACTTATACATATTAACTCTAAAATTATTTCACTCACTGTTCTGATTCCATTTGATCAATTTCAGCTTCCAGCGAAGACTGGTGAACCATGATTAATCTCAAAGTCCAATCAGGAAGATTTTACATGCCAATGCATCGGGAGGTGGAATTAAATATTAACCAGCAAACGGAGTAGACTTCACTGTTGACTTAGCATAGGTCCGACTGCCTTTTCAAATGGTGATTGGCAATAGTCCTGGGGGATATCAAATGTGAAACAGTGTAATTTCATGTTTTGCCTCTCGCAGTGTTAGGCGTGGGTACCGAAAACAGTGTACTCCAATCACAGTATGAAAACTGATACTGAGCATGAAGGAATATAATACAGACCTAAGGGGACTTTTTACTTTTGAATGTTTTTTTTTAATTAATATTTTCCCTCATC
>JAWZYV010020228.1:0-20199 GCA_038373885.1 Cheiracanthium punctorium | reverse complement strand
ATACAGTGCATTCTCAAATGTCATCCAGCTCGGGAACCTGTTTGCATCGAGAATCGCTATACTAGTTGTATTATAGAAATTTTAGTAGTGACTGTACTTAATATGTTTGAAAGTACATCATAATTCATGTGTCTTCTCTATTTGTCTTTCATGTTTATTTTTTGAAAAGTGCGTCATAATCCATGTGTCAGCCATTTTTGACTTTCTTGCTTTATTTTGTTGGAAAGTATATCATAATGGCTTTATTTTAAAAATTATGGCTTTATTGGCTTAAAAAATGGCTTTATTTTATTACAGGCAAGCTTTATTTTAAAAAACTTTCTTCATTGCATTTAAAAGTGTATCATAAACCATGCTTCATGCTTGCTATTTTACGCTCAAAAAGTTCATTTTCAATTTGTTTGTGTGAAAAATCTGCTGAAAATAAATGCTTAAATATGACACAATGTGCAGTCAACATTTCTTCAATGCATTTATCCCATTTCAAACATGCATAAAAGGTTTTTCTTCCAAACCATTTGTAAATGTTCCACACGTGACGACTGTGTACCTCACGGTACATTGTATATTATAGTTTTTTTAAAGCAGATTAAATTATAATTACTTAAAAAACAAGCATGTTACGTTTTGAATCCTACATTGAACCTTTAGCTTCTAAAACTCAGCTTTTATTGTTATACTGGCGTGATTAATAGAGTAGATATATTATTTGGTTCGCACGGTAAATTACAAGTGGTTGATTTTATGTGTCCTGCATGTGAAACATTAAAAATTAGGGATCGACCGATACCACATTTTCGCCGATGACTGATACCGATACTTTACCTATAAATTCATTTTCAGAAATAGCCGATACCGATACTTTTAAGTTATGGTATCGGCCGATACCGATTCTTTACATAATTTAGTGTCATTTAAACCTAAATGTGTATTCTGGGCAGTTTTTGTAACGAGAGTGTAGTTCTCGTTAAAATGAATAACAGCATGATGAAGTTTGATCCCAGTAGAAAGCATTAAAAAGAAAAAGCAGTGGATACATTGAAGTGAGAATTTACAGTAGTTCTAGACTTTCTTTTCTATTCAATCATGCCGACGAATGGCCGAATTTATAAAAAGCTGAGCACTGGGAAGCGTCTTAGTGTGCAGGTTCGGAATTCTTTCTCCTCGCGTGGCTGTCGATCTAGTGGTCTAGAGTTTTGGGCGATTTTCTCCAGATGTTACGTGAATATGCGTTAGACTCCCTTCAAAAGTCCTCCTCCCAAGCCCCACCCCCTATAGGTAGATGCCCCTCATTTAGGCTTGACAGAACACAAACAAGGGGGGGGGATTAAAGGGATATATTAATAAGAGAATCCATTTCCAGTGCCGACTGGTGCAAATATTTAAATCAAATTTTCTCAACCTCTATTTTGTCGCCTCTTTGTTGCTATGAGCCAGATAAAATGTTTCCATATAAGACCCAAAACAGCTTTCCGCTTGCTCTTACTATATGCATCTTTGTTTTTAGTTCATGCCTCGATTTCGTGCTTACAAAAGTAACACATGAAATTTATTCAACTTCAAAGCTTGCAAGTTTTATTTAGATTTTCTTAATTATAATTCTTTCACATATGAAAATATTTTTTTATATTACTTAAACTGCATTAAATTGTGATAATGTATAAACTGTACAGTATTATGTAAGTACATATGTATTTAGATATCGTTCATTAAATACGTATGTAAATTCTTCCCTTAAAATGCATAATAAGTTCACATTAATTAATGTTTTTATTTATCTGCTCCAATTATTTAACCACTAAGTGAATTATTAAATGTTTTAAAAAGATTTCTTTTTAACATGAAACTCATATGATCATTTTCAAGTTCTTTTTGAAAATCCGAATATTTTGATTCTCCGGACAGGGTTAAGTCACAATTAATCCGGATGATCCATGTATTTCATCTTTTCCGCGTGAAGAACAGGTACAGATCTATTATTCCTGTGTTTTCCTTATATATAAACTAAATACTATTCACAAGAAATATGTTTGTTTCCCCAAAATTTGAAATAAACTAAATAATAATTAGTATTAATAATTATACAGCTTCAATTTTTTAAATTAACAATATAAATAATTATTAGATATTGATAATTATTACACGTCTCAAAACAGAATGATACAAAAATCCTACGTTCTCTCATTAATCTGATAGATAATAAAATCTTAAATGTTTGATAATTTGTACTTTTGATAGTGTGTAATGTTTTAAAAATGAATCATTAAAACTTCTGGACCAACATAATTAAAGTTCACGGGAGTCGCCAGTTTTCAAGTCACTGCCAAAAAGTTAACTTCTTTGCGACACAAAAAAAGGAATAAATTGTTTTTTACATAAATGTTTCGTTTATAATTTTAGTATCATTAATTTTGTCATTAAAACAGCTACAATATGAAGAAAAAATATTTTTGCTCGTTTTCCAGCTAGATAAAAGATGCTTAAAAATGACGAGATTAAATGAAGGTTAAAGAAAAATCCAAAAATGATAAACTAAATTCAATTTTCAAGTCTTAAAAAATTGTTGCTACTTAAAGTATCCATATTTAATGAAATTGATCTTCAGTGATTTTGTTTTTATGATCATTTTTAGCTTGTTTTTTCTGCGATTGATATGAAAAAATTTCTGTTTTAATTCTAAGCTTTGAGCAAGGGCGGCGTGGCACGGTAAGCAAGGTCTGGATGCCATCGTCAAAATGAGGGCCATTTCGATCTAAAAGTGAGAAAATCTTGATCGAGAACAGTGGTTCCCAAACTTTTTTGTCCTTCTCTTCAAAAAAATCTTCAACTAGATTTTGCTTTCGCGATCTAGATACCGATAACCAATACTACTACATACCGATAACCAATATACTACACTACTACATACCGATAACCAATATAGGCTATATAAAATAGTATAGTTTGCTATATATATAAAATACTAAAGTTTAATTTTCCCCACCCTTTTCAACCCACCGAAATTGCTCCCATGACCCAACAGTGGGTCGCGGCCCATAGTTTGGAAGCCACTGATCTAGAGCACGAAAGGACGCTTTTTTTTTTACGTTTGCAGATGGGCACCAATGGGGGGGGGGGTATGTCCGACAAACGTCATTCGGTTCAAACCCTATCCCCGTTTGCATGCGCAGAAATACGATTCACTTCCGATAGCAGAATGCTACTTTCGGTTTCAAATATTTCCGGCTGACTAATGTTAAAAAGTCTGTATCTGAAGTTCTATAAGCTAAATAGAAACAAATTCCTGAAACGTATTTCGAAGGCTGAAATATTACACTTTAACGCACATATGGACAACCGCCGGCCCGCGGGCCGGATGAGTCCCTCCACGGCTTTTGATCCGGTCCGCGGAACATTTGAAAACTCCGTATAACAGTTGAAAACTCCATTCAATATCCCATATAAATCCCAATCGTACTACCCGCCACTTCGCTAACATCCTATAGTTTGGCCCACAACTTTTCAAAGGTTGCCCATACCTTGCTTTAACACTTTAAAGGTCGTCATCTCCTGAAATATCAAACGATGTCAAGGACCGTCTCCCCCATCAATTTTGATATCTACATATATCATACCAAGCCGAATCAGATGTCCTTGCGCCATTTTTTTAAAATAAAAATGTAAAGCATGTCTCTTAAGCGTGAAATCTATATCAAGAGCTAGACTTTCTCCAATGATATCAAAAGCCTATATATACAGTCGAATCTCCCTATAAAGTCTCAACGAATTTCTCCCTATAACGAAATTTTTCATGGAAACGTAACTTGAAAGCTTAAATAATACTATAAACATTCTCCATATAATGAAGAGCTTATCTTCCCATAGCGAATATTTCAGATTTACCTTTGATTTTTTTTTGTTAGTTTTGAAGAAAGTTTTAATTTTTGAACAGACCACTTAGTGGAAGAGTAACAGATTATAAAAAATGGAGGCCAGGAAAGTGAAACTGACTCCGATAATGAAGACACTTCACCAGATTATGACGAACAGGGGCATCGGGCATTGATAGATTTGGGGGCCCCCAATCTATGAAATGTGTTATATTTTTCATAAATTTTTGATATAAAAAAAGAATATTTCAGAAAAAACATTTAAAATTGGGGGCCCTTTCAAGTCGGGGGGCCCTGGCCAAAGTCCCGATTTGCCCATATAATAGTAAGGCCCTGCGCTTCACGACCCAAACCACATCAAACTTTAATGCTTCTTTCAAAACCATTAAAAAAAAGGTTTCCAAATGGAAGAAAATGTGCCTCACTCTATTTTCAGCGGACTTTTAAAATGTGAATATTTTTATGAAAAATTTAAAATCACAGAATGCAAAACAATGTAAAATAACGGAATTTTGAAGTAAAATAAACGTAAGTGCATTACATATTTTATTCTCTAAATTGGCGGATTGTTACATTACTTTTGAACATTTCATTTATACAATGAAAAGTAAGAAACCGTAAGTTTAACAAATTTATAATAAATACCAATTTATTTTTAATTGAAAGTCATAATTTAATACTTTTTAAACATCGAATAAACTAAAAAGTTTGTAACATTTGCTGAAATAACTGCAAAAAATCTCTAATCTCTGTACAACGAAATTTTCTCTATAGCGGAATTTTTTTAACTGAAACTGAGCGAGTTCGTTATAGGGAGATTCAATTGTGTGTGTATATATATATATATATATATATATGAATGAATGAATTCTTTGTCGAGTCCACACAGTGAGAAAATAAACGTTTATAAAACTGAAGTAAAATTATGCGATAGCTCTTTTTCGAGTCCACGCTCTGAGAAAATAAACGTTTATAAAACTGAAGTAAAATTATAGCCTACCTCTCGACATTTGTTTTTTTGCAATCCTTACAGATAGCGTATTTAGTGTTGGGCACCACCACCAATTCAAAATAATTTAAGAATAATACGTGACTGTCCTGTTAAACTGTCATCTAACGTTCTTCGTCCATGACTTCGACCACACTTGTGATACGACATCCATTTAACGATGGTTAGAATTAAAAAGAAAAAACACAGTTCGAAAAACACTCGCGCAAATAAATGTGCAAATGAAACGACACGCCTCTCATCTCATTACCAAAATAAAAGATTCTAGAATGGTGTTGCGCCTGCGGGGGTTTCTTCTGAAAAGCGAAGTATCGGTTGAAAAGTATCGGTGAAAATGGATGAACGCAACAGAAACCGATACGTTCCCGATACTTTTAGAATCGAAAGAACCGATACCGATGCCTAAAAAAAATAGGAGGTATCGGCGCCGATACTATCGGTCGATCCCTATTAAAAATAATTGATATTTTAAGCAGAAAGCATCCAGGAGTGGCGTAACTTAGTTTGAAATATTTGTACTAAATGTACATAAAATTGCTCATTCCAAATTGAGCAAAAATTTATATTTTATAATAAAATTTCAGTGAAATTATAGTGTCCGATTGTCCCGCACGAGACTGTGGAATGGCCCTAACTCAACTAATCTCCACAAGAGTAATACTGTAATCTCAAAATTCCAGTTTTGTGAACCCATGCACAGCCTATATTAGGTAGAATATATATATTAGGTGGAACAGCCTATCTCTCTCTCATAAAAATATCAATGAAAAATAAAAACTTTTTAAATATGCTTTTGGATTAGACACATAACCATAACAAAAGAAACCATAATAAATTGCAATCATTCGAAATAAGTTCATTTTAAAATAACGTGAAGAAGACAAAGGAATTTCTTGCTTTCCAGACATATTTTAATATGATATAATACGATACGATAAAAAATGGAAAAGAAAAATCTAAAATTCATCCGATTATAGTCTTTCAATGTAATGTGATCACAAATGAAATTTTATACGCCTTAGTAGTCTTATTCACTATAGTATAAAATCATCTTCTATTAATACTGGTCATCTTTCGAAAAACTATACACAGCTTATGTTGTTAGCATCGATACTTTCAATTATAAGGCAGGGAATTTGAAGACTTTTATAACATAATATGGTTTGTTTAGTAATATGACTTTATAGAAAATTCCATTCAAATAATTGAACTACACTTTTTTCTTGAAAACTATGAAAGCTTTCGTATAGCAGTGTTATGCGATACTAATATTACACACGAATGTTTTACGAAAAAATTATAACAGATACAATTAGTTCATATAAAAAATGTAGGGAAAGTTAGATGGACAGATAGATACTTAAGCAGATAGAGATAAACATTGAAATAAGGAAACAGACAGACAGACAGACATGTACTCTTTGGATGTGTACATTTATAGAAAAAGGCAATCGCCTTTAAACATAAAAGTTGTTTGGAGTTTTTTCGGGAATCTTTTTTAGAGTATTTCTCCACTTATAAAGAAATTCTTTTGAAACACTCCCCTCCCACGAAAAAAAAAAAAACAATTAAAAAAAAGATTTTTTAGAGCCAAATATATTTTTTTTTAAAATTCAAGTAAAAATGCTGCTCTGACGTAAGTTCAGTTAGTTCATTAGTAATTTCCCACAAATTACTAATAAAAGCGGGAATTCTCTTTGTTGCACTTGAGCAAGACTGGCTTTTCAGAAAAAACAATCAAAGATCAAAATCTGGAAAGCAACGGTGAAAATGGAAACCTTCACCATTTTTACCCCGTTTTTCTTTTCTCCTTTTTTTGTTATTGTTTGAAAAAATAATGAAATGATTGCATTTATTTTTTGGTAGCTAAAAAAAAGGGACATAAGTGTATTGATTTCACCCTGAAAAATGTTTTTTCTTCCAATTCACGGAAATTTTTTATTGTCAGCAGTGGCTGCCGGAAATAATCTCTGTTATTTGACGAATTATATTCCGTTTCTTTTTTTTCTTTCTGTAAATTTGAAGAAAACCTCTTCAGATCCCGGAATTTTTTTCCTCTTGTTCAGATCTTCGGGAAGAATTCACGGGCACATAAACGTTTCCAAGGGAGTACAGAAATAATTCGTTGAAAAGTGAGGGAATAAATTAGTGTATAAAGACGTACTCTTAAAAAAATTATTTCTTGAAATTCACGGGAATTTCTCCTGGCAGCAGTCCTGCCGGAATATCTCCGTTTTTTTGGACGGATATCCTTTCATATTTTCTACTGTCGATTGAAGAAAACTTCTTCGGATTCAAGTTTTTTTTTTTTCTCTCCTTCTGATTTTCGGGAAGAAGAATTTAAGGAAATATTACGTTTTCACAGAGTGCGGAGATTATTCGTTGAAAAATGAGGGAAATAAATTAGTGTATAAAGACGAATTTTTTTCTGATTGAAAAGGACTTTAGCGCATCAACTGATCAGAAGGGTTAGAGTGTCCTCAGAAGTACTACGGCAACCGTCGTTGAATTTTTAGCTACATCATTTAGAACAATCGTTTTAAAAAATATCATATTAATACAGTGGGCGTAGCCCACGGGGGGGAGGGGGTTAGGGGAATCCACACACACCCCATGAGGAATTTTTTTTTGTCGTACAAAATGCACTTTTCTTCACTCTCTAAATCACACACATATGTTATAACATATATATATGAGTTGCAGTAGTCGTTATACTCCCCCCGCCCCCCTCCCACAATGAAAAAATTTTCTCGCTAACGGCCACTGGATCAATATTTATGACGCCACTTAAAACGGAGAAAGCCTTAGTCAGTAAATTTTCTTAAAAAATGGAACTTTTTAAAACATTTTTTAGTGCATTTTACTTCTCGTCTCCTCTTTTTTTTTATTAACTTTAGATGAAAAAATAAAATACAATTTTGGGGACAAACAGGAAATTTTTAATTATCAATAAATATTTTATAATACGATAGATGAATATATAACAATAAGTTATTTTATAATGTAAAATTATGGTTTTGTAAAAAAGCGTGTGGAAAACTTTTATCTTGAAACTTGAAGAAAATCTTTAACAGGTGTTAATATTTACTGAGAATTTTATGTAAATTTTACTTTTTTGCAATATAAACCTGAAAAAAAACAGGCCAGGCATAATGATGTCAGAGTTTCTAGATATTTGGCCCTTCTGGGTTGGTAATGATTTTTAGAGGTTTTGAAAATGCTTAGTTTTGAACTTTAAGCGCAGTTTCGAGTGAATAAAATTTAAAGTTTTTTTTTCTTAGATACAAAATGTTACTTTAAATCGATCTATTTTGAAAAAGTTATTTAAATCACAAAAACCACAAATTCTTCAGAAATCAATAAAAAATTTGAAACACACAAATTTTTCAGATACATTATTTTTTTGTATTTACTACAGTGGTTTGGGTTTTTTAATGTATGTAAAAAAGTGGACAATTTTTTTGTATTTTACTATAGTGGACTAGATTTCAAAAGTATAGAATCTGTTTGTAGTTACTTCATTTTATTTAAAAATTGAAACAAAAGCGCTCATTAAAAAAATGTGTTTGAATCAAGTTTTTTTTTTGTGGTTTTTTACCTAAATTGTAAGTTTATCTATCTTCATTCATTCATTAAAAGAATGATTGTCGTGATTTTAGGCCGCTTTCGCAAGGCAATTAACAAAATAAAAATAAAAGCAGTTATTATGTCTCAAATACCGTTATTCTGAAAACTGGATTTTCCCCTTCCCCCATCTTCAAAAGGGAAAAAACGTGTTCCAACTCTCTCATACTACCAGATGGACGTTTCAATCGATTTAAGTAACAAAACACAACCTGCATCACAATATGATACATTGCACTATTTAGAGTCCAATTTAACCTGGATTGCTCGGATAATGAATGCCTTTACATTTCACCTCAGGTCATTATTACGAAGAAAAAACTCATATTAAGCTTAATAGCATTTCTTCGTTGCATTTGGTTTTCGATAGAAACATCAATCAGTGCAGAAGTTTTTTTAACGGGGGTTCTCTTTTGGTTTGTTTATACCACTAGATTATGATTTCAATATGATCCTTGTAACATTAGGGTGGAGTGAAAAATAGCAAAAAAAAATTTTTTTTTTTTCGATTTTAAATAGTTCCAGACTCAACAAATAGTGCTGGTTTTGGCAAAAAAAGTCACAGAAAAAATAATTCTAGTCTCATTCACTGATTGTCTCTTCAGGTTTCCCCACACTGGGGCTCAAAAGAAAGGAATTGTTAAACGTAAAAAGAAAAAAAAATTTCTAAATTTAATTTTAATGTTTTATAATAACTTTATTTTCTGACTCAAAAACAGTTTCTAAACTACTAAAAAGAAACAGTACGGCAATGTTTTTATTTGCCGTTAAACAAAAAAAAAAAAAAAAAAAAAAAAAAGAAAAAAAAAAAAAAAAAAAAAAAAGAAAAAAGAAAGAAGAAAAAAAAAAATGTCACTAAGTTTGCAACCGAAGCGTCCATGAGTTTTTTGGGGTATATTTTGAATACATAGCTATTAAATATTTACATATTTACTTCATTTTTGAAAGAGAATTAATATTTAGAAAGCACACTAATACAGAAAAGGAAATGATACCAAATTTACCTTTCGAGTATTATTGACTAATAAAACACTTTTACTTTTAATCAGTCCTTCAATTTTGGAAGTCCACATTGCCGGGCCAAAATTAATTAACTTTGGTAGTTCCTTTTCGTGATTTGATTTCCACAAACGAATGTGTCCCATCTCTGGCTTTTGCTCCGCATGTTTACCAAATGATGCTTACGTTAGTAGCCTTACATGCCTTTTCTACTGCTTGAGTATGGCAAGGGAGTTTTCTCTATTTCCAAATTCTGAACTGTTTCTCGATCATACTTGCTACGTCTTCGTCACTGAGGTTCATGGTAGCTGGTGGTTTCCAAAGGATTGTCCCAGTGAATCATCTGAAAAATACTCCTCTGCTTCGAAGTTTATATTTAGAAGATCAAAATTGGGCGTATTTTTTTCCCTTCCAGTCAGTTTTTCTTGCTTTCAATATTCTTCTTAGGCGAAGTTTCTCGAATATGTGATCATTCATCAAACAGCATTGCCAACGTGCATTGAAAAATAACACGTACAATCGCAGAATATTTTCAGAATTAGCAAAATAAGTGTTCCCTCTGAATAACTTCATGAATGATTGACTTAAAAATCTTCTGGGAAGAATGAAACTTCTTTTTCATCATTCCCGTGCTCCATGAGTTAGCTCCTGGGATTTTTCTTTTATTTCAAACCAGGATGGCACGTAAACTTTCATCACATAGTCTACTAGGAGTTTTAAAGCATTCTGTTGGTTTTGGCAGTTGACACGTACAATCGCAGTATTCTGTTTCGTAGTAGTGAATCAGCTTGAATGAAGACATCCTTCCCTGGACCTTCTGTTTTCCCAAATCTGGATGGCATTGTCCCGAACATACTGCCCGAGCATAGAAATATCGAAGAGGTAACTTTTGGTCTGTTCTGAGGTCTTTTTTTATCAATTTCAGGCAGAGCAAACAGGAATAGAAAACAAAATTTGTCACAGCAAACATTTTCATACGTTTTCCAGAGAATTTTCCAATTGTTCCAGAAAAACTGGTGTGGGCCCATATGTCTTTTCCGTCAATCTTATGGAAAAGGTGGTGAAGAAGAGGTAGTACATTAGTGTGCAATAAGCATACAAAACCAGTGCAATTTTATGGGCCAACAAAAGATTTCAAGCCGTCTAACTACGCCATTTTTCTTCCCCAATGTTGACTTTCGGTGCATCTCACCCCAACGGAAAAACAAGAATCCAAAAGTGTAATCTCTTTCTGTGTAAACAAAGTTCGATGATGCTGCAAGTAAATATAAGTACTAGAGTCTGAATGCAGAGTCACAATGTCCTATGTGAAACAGAACCAGGTTCTGACAACATAACAATATGCCCTTTCCACAGATACAGTCGTATATAAAAGAGCTTCCCTTCTTACATAATAGTTGTGTGCCCTTTCTTCCATCGAAGTATATGGTGTACAAAGGACCTGTGTGTTTACTTGTATAGAAATTTAAGTTGTTGATCGTATTCTTTCATTATAATTTTTTTTAATAAGAAAGAATTTACTTCTTGGTGGAACTTTACCACAAAGCCAAGGAGGGCTTTTCTTCCCAAATTCCTTCCAAACGTCCCAAAAGAAAAATAATTTTCGATTAGAAATAAAATAATTAAATTTACTAAAAGGATCCTTTTTTTGTTTCCCCTGCTTCCCCACAGTATAATATCATTTTTTTTGTGACTAAGGAAAATGCCTTCAATAAAATCAGAATACGTTTGGTTGGGGTAACACTGTCCTCGTACTGGGAATTCCCGGAAAAATACTACAAAAAACGTTTCACTTCTAGTTGTGGTCCATATTTTAAATTCAAAAAAACTCCCGTAAATATTTTTTGTCAAATTATAAATAAAAAATTAATAAAAAACAATAATTATTTTTAAACCTTATAAAAGTAGAAAAAAAGTGATTGAAAACAAAAGGCAAATCCGCAAAAAAGGGAAATCATTCCCACACAATAAAAAGTTGGGACGTGCCCTTATTAGGTTTATGATTATAATAGTTAGATTAGAAACCACCGCGCTAACAATCTGGTAGATTTTTAAGAGTTAATTAATTTGCTTTTTTTTATGTACAAAAAAAAGCAATTTTCCTGGAATCTGATATATCTGGCAGTAACGTTTTTTCAATTAAAAACAAATTTTATTAATGAGAGAAAGTAATTTTCAATTAATATTATTTTTACAAAATTAAATGAAATTATTTTAGTAAAAATATTAAAATTAAAAAAAAATAATTTTTTTTTGCAATAAAAAATCATTAAAAACTTTAAAAAAAAAAAAGCCCAAATAAAAAACATTCTCCACTATTTGAGAGTTGGTGGGAAAAAACCTCAAGAAATGTCCCCAACATTTTTGTTAATTTTGGACAGACTAATTTTTTGGGCCAGTTCATAGTTTTGGCAAACATATAATGGGGACCTCAGGGCAAATGTGGAATTTCGAAAAAAAATGTTTTTTTCGATCCCACCCTATTGTTACATTAATTGTAATTAATCACTTATTTTTAATTAGCTTAAACCTCTTCAGGACCCAAACATAGATTATCTAAAATCTTCAGATTAAAAGGATAAAGGTCTTAATTTGGTTTTTTTTTAAAAAAAGTCCTATTACAACTTAAGAAAAACAATAAGTAATTATTTTTTTTCAAATAAATTTTTTTTTCAGATAAAAAAAACCAAAATTTCCCCATCTCTTGTTTTCAGGAGTAAAAAAAGCTGCTATCCAACCCATAAAAAGGAGGATTTGGACAAGAAAACTTTCCAAAAGATAAATGGATGTCTTCCTTACAGTTTTTCCTTTTTCAGTTGTATGGAAATTTTTGGAAGGGGAAAAATAATAAACCATATAAAAAATATTTCACCACAAAATTCCACACACACACCACACCACAGGGACACACACACAAACTTAGGAATTTTTTTCAATAAACATTTCAAATATCCTTTTTTCGTAAAACGGCAAAAACAAAAAAAAATAAAATGTCCGTTCCGTCCAGTGTTCATAATTTTTTTTTTAGGACATTAGGGGACATTATTTCTTTTGTCATTTAAGAAGTGTTTTTCATTACAAAAACAAAATCCCCACCTCAACGGGTAATTTGGGGGGGGGGAAGTGGTCCTTCCCACAATGCCCTTTTTCCATAATGCCAAAAAGAAAGGGATAAAAAAAGCCTTTAAAAATTATTTCTTTTTAAAATGGTAAGAAACACAAGAATATTTTAGTTGTTTTAGTTTATTTCCCCTAATTTTCGGACAATTTGGCCCGTTTATAAAGCAATGTCCAATAATTAAGGGCCGGGAATTAATGGTCCATTTTTTTAACTGTGGGAGGCCACCTATTAGGTGTGGAACCACTGCCTTGGCCCTTCCTGACGGACCGAAAAATGAACCCTAGGGGCCCATGGCCAAGAATTGAATCAGGAACGAACCCAGTGGGTTTGTGGGTAGAAAATGGTTTTTTTTAGGCCCGAGCGGCGGAAAATACATAAAAAAAATCAATTTCAGAATATTTTTTAAAAATTCACTCCCCGAAGGAGAGGGTAGGGTGGATCCAAAAAATGTGTTTTTTTAACACATTTCATATTTTTAATCATGAAAACAAAAAAACTGCTTACTGAGGAGGGTTTTTTGTTTTGATTGTTAAGATTATGGAAAGAAATTGTCCCAAAGGTTTGCCAAGTAATTTTATTAAAAGTTTTTGTTTTAACAAAAAGAAATTTTTTTTTTAGTAAAAAAATGGGCCCACAGTTCCTGGCGGAACTTTTTTTAATTCTAGTTGTTCTCCTCTACCACAAAAAAATTGGAAGATTACCATTTTTCCCATAGGTGTTAAAACGTTTTTTTCAATCATTCTAAGCAAAAATAGTTGAAATGCCTATCAAACGGAGTAAAAAACTACGCGAAGTTTAAAACTAATTAGGAATAATAATTCGTATTTCTAAAAATACATGAAAGAGCGTTTTGCTATGTTGCGTCGGATTGTATGAATCGCTATACAGTGGTCCCCTCAAACTAGAGGGTTACGTCCCCATTCCGGGGGCAAAGGCTTTAATTGAAAGCCCCCCTTTTAGAAATGGCGGCCCCAGGGGAACAACCTTAATTTTTTGGTAATCCGTTCAGTTACGGCGCCCGGGGGGCACGTGGCTTCCGTTTTGCCCCCCGATTCCCGTAAGTTTGCAAAGCTAACTATAGGTTGTTCGTTTGGAATTCTAGATGTAAATTCGACACAACAAGACTAAAATAGCACAAGAGAAGATAAGGCTTATTGAACAAAAAAAAAAAAAAAAAAAAAAAAAAAAAAAAAAAAAAAAGGAATTTTTTTTTAAAAAAAAAGGCTGTTTTTATGTTTTTTTGTTCGTTTTTTTTCGGGACGATTTTTTTTCTGGGCATTTTATTGTTTTGGGAAAAGCTGCTGCATTTCCCACCAGAAAAAACTATATTTTTTTTTTTAATAACATAAAAAAAATTTTCAGGAAAAAATTCTTTTTTTTCAAATTTGATATGTTTGATTGAGAACGCTTTTAACCTAAAATTGTTTTTTTGTTTTTTTAATGAATTTTTTTAAAAGTGTTTTAGCAAAAAAAAAAAAAATCCGTGATTTTGGGTGGAAAATTTTTAAACTCCGTAAATTTCGATGGCGAAAAAATTTATTTATGAATTTGGATTTTTTAAAAAACTCATAATTTTTATATGTTATTTAAAATTTATCCACACTATTCGTTTTTTTTTTATACTAGTGGATAACTCATAGTAATTCTTTTAAATTAAGAAGTTCTACAAAGTATTTTTTTCATCTTTTTTTTTCATTCATAATTGGGAAAGCGATTTGCGGGAAACATTGGTGCGGAAAGGGTTTGCTATAGAAATGGGAAATGGTGGGAATTTAACGGCCGGTTTAGGACCGTACGGCCCGCTAGGGATTCCTAGGCCCGGGATTGGAAAAATACCCTCCTGTGGGGGGGACTTTTCTAAGGGGGGTTCCTAACACGTTAATTGCCACGAAGCTTTCGGAGGAAACGGAATCGCCCCACGGAAAAAACTCCGACAACGGTTTAGGTCGGCGGGCGGGACGCGGACCTGGTTTTTCGAAGCCCAGACACCTTTCGTCCTCCCCAGCTCCAAAGCGCTAACGCTATGCCCACTGGTGGGGCGGGTTTTTGCTATAGAAAAATCCAGAGCCCTGCAAAAATCTTAACGTAAAATAAAAGAAGAAAAAAAATCTTTTGAAAATATCTAAGGACCGATTAAAAGTGAGTTTTACGTTTTTGGTTTCGAAGTTTAAGTAAAACGTTTCGGCTTTTCCCCAGACAAGGGGAAATTTTTTAAATGAAAAGAAAAAAAAATTTTAGAATTCAAAAGAAAAATGGGTGCCAATCGGCCACATACACACATACCACACGCATTACACCAAAAGAAAATAGTGCCAAAACAGTGCCAACGGCCTGCTTCCTTTGAATGCGATTTTATTCCTAGAGTGGCATGCTAGTGGAAAAATCATTTTTTCCCTTTTTTTTATTCTTTATAATTTGGTTTTTTTAATTCACCCTCTTTTTTCTGGCGTTTGCACACTTTATTTTTTTTTCTTTTCTTATTTCAAGCCTTTTTTAGTTTCCCCGCATTCATTTGAAAAAACTTTCCTTCTTGTTTTTCGAAAATGGGCAAAGGTATATTTTTTTCATATTTTTCCTTATTTGCCCGCTTTTTTTTGTTTTAAAAAATTATTTTTTTGCATTTTGGTTTTCAAATGGTCCCAATTTAATATATTTCCCTCTTCGATAAAAATTAATTTCGGAACATGGCTCTAAAAGAAAAACGTCCAGTAAAAAAATTGAATTTATTTTTTGGTTCCCTCTAGATTACCACTTTGAGGAGTCCCAGTTTTACGATTTTATATAATAAATAGCAATGCATTTAAACGGATGACGTAAATAGTGGAGTTAATATCCTTGAATCGATTGAAACTTTTTTTTTATGTTTTTCAAATAGAAAATGAGTAATGGCTTATTTTTTTATATTCCACATTATTGGTTTGAAAATATTTCGTCGTAAAATTTTGAAAAAACTGTTTAATTTGAAAAACAGTTAAATTTGATTAAAACAGTTGGAAACAGTTTTTCTGCTTCGAAATGGGAAAAAAAAAAAAAAAAAAAAGAAAAACGTAATTGTTATGTTAAAGAGATCCAATTTTATTTTATATTAAAAAATTAAATTACCACTAACCTAATGAGAGCGTTAGTAAAAAGGGACTAATCTGGATAAAATTTAAATTATTTTCGGAAATTTTACGTCCCAATTTTTGCCATGGCATATACGATAATCGTAATTATCAATAGATAAACGGCAACAATAAAAGTAATTGCTAATATTTTGAATCAATTTTGGACTTTTTTGCTTTTTTAAATGAGTGAATTAAATTTTATTTTTTTTTATTGCACTTAAACTGCTCCAAAGTACTTTTTGCTGCAAATTTTTAAAATATTTTTTATTGTCTTTGAAATGAAAAAATTTTAATGTTTTCATAGCCATAGACAACAAATATCACAATTTTATTTTTTTTTAAAGAAGAAGCAAGTTTACATTATTCAACTCTTTTTGAATTTCCGGTTTTCGCTTCCTCGAGATTTTTCGTTCAGCAAGTAAAGATCTCTGGGTAAAGTTTTTCGTTTGAAGAAAGCCTGTATCCTCTTGAAATGTGGTCGGTTTTTGAGCGGCAGATTGGCCTCAGCTAACCCGTAACACGTTTAAGCTCCACATAGCTGAAGCCGGCTCTTTTCAACCAACGAAGCTCTGCAGTCCACAGGATAGGGGAAATGGCTGTAAACAAGAAAAAAACAAGAGGGAACATAAAAACATGGCTGCGCGAATCGATCATAAAAAAAACACTTTTCCAAACACAATCTTTGTTTGTGTTGTTGGAAAACAAAACTATTTCTTTTTGGGGGCAAAGAGGGCGAAAGACGACATCCACTTTTGATGTGGTCAATTTGCTGCCTCGTAGTTTTGGTCCTTACAGTGCTCTTTTAAAATGCCTCGCAGAGTTGGTATTGAAAAAACAACCAAAGCTTGGAAAGCAAGATTTGAGAGCAGAAAAGATAATCCCCTTTCCGCCCGTGTTTTTTTTGTGGACGAATAGAGGGAAAAAAAAATTAAAGCTAAAAAAACAATGAATTACCTTTTAGAAATCTAATCTGTGGAGGCTTTATTCGGTTTTAAAAGAGCTTACAATGATTAAACTAGATGATGTGTAAATACGCTTTATTAAGCCTTTTTTTTTTATCTATTAAACGTATTAAAAAAACTATTTGCAAAAATGGATTACATCTTGCTAAATTATACGTGTAGAAAAAAAAACAACAAAAAACAAACCCATAATTTAATTTTTTCCTCAAGAATTTTCTTTAAACGGACGTTTTTATCAATGATTAACAATTTTCAAAAGAGGGGACGATCCTTTATTCAAAAGATTTAGTCACTTGTATAATAAAACTCATTAACTAGCCACTCGTCCAGTAAAACATGAATAAGACTTGGCAGATGGGGTACGGCCAGTATATTTTCCGCTTAATACGAGTCCTTTTTAATCCGAGCTGCACTTAATCAGAGATAGAGGTTTAAAAAAAAATAATAATACATTACATTGTAGCATTACCTGTACTGGAAAAAAATAATTAACATTTTCCTTTCCTCTCCTCTAGAGATTAAAAATTTTGTTCATTGATTTGTTTTCATTCTTTTTATACTCCCGGCTGCTAAACTTTTTCTAGGAGTTTAAACCAACTTTAGATTCATTTTTTTCGATCACTAAGTTCAAGTAATGTATGATGTTGTTTCAAAAATAACCTTTTTTTATATCTATAACATTTTTTTGCGGGCTTGTACTTTTGTGTTTTCGCTATTTTGAATCCTCTTTTATGTACGTACATATATAAAAACAATGTTTCTTTTTCAATTTCTGTTATGCAGTTCCCACATTAATACGGGTCGGTATTTCGTCCCCGTCCAGCTCGGATAAATTGGGGACTCGGTTTTATTTAAGTTTTTAGAATGGAATTTCTGGGCTACACCACGTCCTCATAAAAAAAACTCGACAAACATCCTTCGAAACGAGTAAAATCGTCACTATTTTCAGGCAAACAAATTATTTTTTTTTCATTTGATGCTGTTTCTTTCGTGGAACTAATTTTAATTGCTTTCCAGTTTTAGTTGGCTCCAGTAAAACAGAGGAAAAAGAAAATAAAGGGAGTGTGTTTATGATTTAATATTTTTAAACCTACTACTCGAGTTTCAAGCGATTTCCCAAATTAATTTTTTTAATTACGCCTTTTCTTTCTTAATGGTAATCCGATTATGTTTTTTTTAATCAGATTTGGAATAGTAAATAAAATTTTTCGATAGTATTTTTTTAATCGGAAGTAGAACGGTATGAATTTATTTAATTAAATTAATTTTTAAATCTTAAACGAAAAATTTTTTTTTTTCTTTCTGATGGGCCTGGATTCAGCGGCCTTACTTTTGTAGGGCTTGGGACTGCTTACCAGGGCGGGGGATATTGATCTTGGTTATCATCATGCCTTTGAAGGAGTTTTGTAAACCTGAATTTCCCACTGTATATTTCAGTTTATAGATAACTGATTGCTTTCCAAAAAATTGTTGGGGACAAAATGTTTTTTTTTTTCTGTATGGATTACAAAACAACAAAATGCCCCAAACCCAGTGGGGGGGACTGAGTAGATTAAATATTACTGAGTATAATGGGAGGAGGGACAGTTTGAGATATGCAGATTAAAAAGGGTTTATGGGCCTCTTCGCACGAATTGTCCGAAAGTAAATAGTCCTGGATGTTTTTGGAGTGGTTTTTTTCTCTAGCTGTAAAACATCAATAAGCGTTTAAGTATCCTTTATAATAAAGTTTCTCCACCCAAAAGTCATTCCTCCCACTTCCTTAGGGCAAGATAGGCCTTTTTGTGTAGTGTTTTTGCCTCCCAATAAACAAAACAAAACAAAAACAAAACGAATAATCAAAGGTATCCCATAACCCGTTTTCCGAAATATGGTAGGACTAAGAAAAAAAATTTTGTATGGCCAGGGTTTCACTTTTCCTGTTTCGATAATTTCCTTCATTTTCGCTATTCTGGGGAAGGTTTTTTTCTTTTCATCCTTCCATTATCTTGCCACTATCAGAAAAAAAACTTTTATTACATTTAATTTTTTTACACTTTATATATTAATTTTTATTCCCTTATTTTTGAAACGAAATAAATTTTTCGTACTGTATGGTAAAAAACGTAATATTTTTCCGTGAATTCCCCTCTTCCCGAAAATCTGAAGAAAAGAAAAAAAAATATTTGTTTGAATCTGGTAGAAGTTTCTTGACAGGAGGCACTTCTTGACAGTAAAAATTTTTCCGTTGAATTGAAAGAAATAAATTTTTTTGAGCGTGGTGTAAATCCCTTTATGAATAAAGGGGACCAACTGGTGTAATACACAGTTGGTGGATAAATGAGTTCTTGAAGAGGGACCTGTTTTTTTGAATTTTTTGTTATTTCAGCTTTACATAAAATAATCATCCGGAAAGTACGGTTTCCCACGGTTCCATCAAAAAAGGAAGAAAAAGAAGCATTTATTACGTGATAAAGTTTTATTGCAAAAAAAAATATAGCGATATTTTCAGCTTTACTTGTCAAACATAAGAAACAACCAGACCTGTAACACTTTGTCCACGTTCTTGGGATAAGTTTTTATTAAATCCCAATGGTCATAGAAATTCTGCTGCCTGAGAAAAAGAAACCAGATTGTCCAAACTGTGTGTGTGCACAAACTGTGTGTTACCAGAGAAATAAACCAGTTTGTGGCTCGTTTTTACGAAACGTTTTGCGGATTTTTGTTTAACCAGCGGAGTGGATTCCCCGAATTACCACCCCCATACTAAAATATCTCATTCATCATGTGTTTTTCAATTTTTACGAAAACTATTTTGAGTGACCCCCCATGAGATCGAAACCAAACGAACCACACTGACTATATGAAAATAAATACATTTTTAAGTATCTTAGTGCTCAGAGCATTTTCCTTCAGAACATCTCCCTATTTTAAAAAAGCAAAACAAGAAATATTTTTTCGTTTTATAAGTTCCAAGAAAAACCGCAAATTTCTTTCACCTTTTACCGCTCGAATTCAAACTGAATTCCAATTATGATTTTCAGAGATTTCTTTAAAAAAATAATTAATCTCTTAAACAAAACTCTGGCATTTTTTCTAACTCTTATCATTAATTAAAAACTTCCCGTGATTTACAATTAACATTAGCAATTTGTGAAACGCTTAAAAGTTTCTTAGAAACAGGATAGTTTAAGATGAGATTAAACAGAAGCTTTTGTAAAAAGCCCTGTACTTTGAGAATTTCAAAAAAAGTTAACATCTGGATATATTTAAGATAAAACAGTTCAAAAAAAACTGAAAACTTTTATAAAATTCAGGAGGCGTTTTTGTGCAGAATAGGGAGAAGAAAATAGAAGAAAATCTTTCTTGATTAATGAGCTGAAATTTCTTGATGCAAAACTTCTCCTGCTCGACGCTTAATATCCCTTGTTGTTTTTTGTCAACTTTCTTTTAAAACTTTAAAAGTCAAAACTTAAAAAAAAAATTTTTTTTTTAAAAACAATACATTTTTTCTGTTTTAGAAAAAACA
>JAWZYV010020227.1:0-22583 GCA_038373885.1 Cheiracanthium punctorium | reverse complement strand
AGCTGATTAATAACAAAGTTAAGTATAACACGCCGTTAAACGAATCCGACTGCGCGCGACTAGTCCTCAAACTTCTAAACGCGTTTTTCTCGAAAACTACTTTTCAAGAAGCGGTGTGCAATGATATCGCAAGTTGTGATTCAACCGATTCTACTTGAAATTTTATACAGAGTTTCTCTATACTTTATAGGCATCGCACTAAACCATTTTTAACAAAAATTCCGAACGACAAAAATAAAAAAACAACAGCGAAAAACACAAACGTAATTTTTCAAACTACCCACTAATTTGTGAATTTTTTTTTTCAAAAACGTCTCGTAGTGCGAATAGCTACATCCTTTCTCTTTAGGGATTATTCCGTAGTTTTCCATTTCAGGTCACTGGAAGGATTTATATCCTGCACACCAGGACAAGTCATTTTTTCATCAGACCTCACTTCCCGGCCTGCAGTTTTTTTGAAATTTGAGTTTTTTTCTTATATCATTAATGTTTTGTATTATTTAAATATCAATAAAAAACCTGTACAAATATGGATACTAAAAACTTTTTTTTTTTTTTTTTATCGCGTCGAAAAAAACACCTAAAACTAGAGGCTTCTAAACCAGAATACCCCCTTAAGAAATTAAAATGTTAAAATATATAAAGGAGGCGACATAAAAAGTTATTTCCATACTTTAGTTATGCTATTCTGGGATGCCGTATCAAAAAGATTTTAGACAGGAACTTTTGGTCCCGAAAATAGTGAGAGGCGACCGCTCTACAGGGCAAGTGTTCGTGGCGAGTTTTGATCCGTGCCAAATGAATGAGAAATGCAATTTACCTTAAATATAGATTGTAAAGGGAATGAATGTGAAGTCCTCCCGCTGGAATGATAAAAAAATGACCACGGGATTTCGCGCTGCATTAATAAAAACAAAGGACATGGGTCTTTTCCCGCTTGCAAAATAGAAAAAAAAAAGAACAAAAGCCTCCCGATGGCGTAGAGGCCTAATCCGGGAACTGGGACGTGGCTAGATTTCTCCTCTTCTACCTGTCTGTGTTCTAACAATCATTTTTCAGCAGATCGGAATTTTCTTGTTTCTCTGAGCAGAAGGCACTTTTAGTAGTTTTATTTGATTATATTTCTTCAGTATTTTTCTGAGAATAAATAAACCTAAACTGGAAACTTTCAGGGTAAAAGTAAAAATCTTTATATTTAGGGGACTTTTGCGTCCCCAAGAAGTCAAAGTATTTTTGATGACAAATTGAACAAGCGATTCTATATTTGGGGACTGTCCTCGAATTTCGAGGGACGTAAGTCTTTTCATGGTCCACCTTTATAATCTCCACCTCTCTCCCGCTCTCTCTTTCAGGACGCCAGAAGATAATTCCTCCCTCCCGCGAAGCGCGCTCACAAGTTGAAGCGACCTTTGAAAACACCGTGAGGGGGAAGTTTTCGACTTGTCCATCTTGCGGAATTTGCTGTCCCCACAGAGAATTTTAACCTGCGCATCTTTTCAGAGAAAAAATACATATTAAAAAAATGTAATAAACTATTTCTGCACCGGTCAAAATTTAATGGAGGGAGAAAGAAATGTTTAATTAGCGGTAGAAGAGATGGAAAATTTTTGCCCGCTAGGTTTTTTCGATTGCGACAGTTTTAAAAAATAGCATATTTTTAAAAGCCGTACATCTTCTTCGGAACACGGTTTTCTTTAAAAATATTCCTCAAAAATCAGGCAAACTGTAAGTACGATTTTGTAACAAAGGGTATTCGAAAGAGGAAACATCTGTAGATTACCGATATATATAAAAAATATAGTATTCGGACAGAAATTTAGCTCCGCGATAGACGTAAAAATGCGAGAAAAAATGGACAAAGAACCCTTACAAAACAATTAAATAACTACCCAATAAACTATTAATCCGAATTAATTTTCATTTTTACGGCATTAGCTTTCCTCCTGTCCTATTTAGTCAGGCTTGCCCAAATTTGGGCCAGAACTGTAGAATTGTCTGGACAGTGTTACAGCGAACAACACTACAAACACAACTTCTTCTCTTATTATATATATATAATTTATATGATATAATATATATATATATATATATAACCATGGTTCTACGAGTTACATCTGGTTAAACCACTGACAATGTTCGAAAATTATTTCCATTCGCTACAATGGATGCTTAACCAACGGTCCCGAACTCATAGGATTCCACTGACCTCGCTCCAACAATTTACCGCTGCAATTCGTCAAACATAGCAATATTAAGAACAAAATGCCCGTCTCAATTATGTTATTCCGATTGTTTAAAATTGTGAAAGTGGATAGATTACTTCAAAAGGCATTTAATCGAATCTGATATTTTCAACTCCAGCAATGGGCATTATTTGGTGAAACAAAAAAAGGAAGAACTTCATCTCACGCAGAAAAAAGCAACTCGATAAGTTATACACTGTTGTTATTTCCCAACCAGCATAAAAAACGGGTATGTTTCATTAAAAAAGAAAGGTTAAGCTATGATAAGTGCTACATTCCACCATTTTCTATGTAAATATTCCCACCTCAGTAATTAAAAAAAATGGAAATAAGTATCTTTATTCATTTTTACTAAGAAATTTACATAACCAACTTTCAGAAGTGTTCCACTACTATACTTTTTTAGGTATGTACGAGCGAATAATTTTTTTCTGCGGGGACCGATTTTCAAAAAATTCTTTTTTTTATAGGAAAAGGAGATAACTCAGGGGTTTCCCATATTAAATTTGCTAACATGTGTCTGATTGTATATTTTTCATTCCGAAAATCGGGGAAACAAGCCGTGGTATGAAGCGTATTTTACAACATTGCTTAACAGCGTTCTCAAGTAACGGCCTTGTTCTTTCATATCAAAATCACCAAGGTTTCACCACTTTGGCGATTTATCTACCTTTTTGTATTCATCATAGTGCATTTTGCAGGATACTTCACATGCAAAAAGAAATGCAAAATAGCAAAAATAGATTTAAAAAATCCAAGTCTTTTTAATTGGTGAATAAGTTAATGAATGTCATATTTTGTTTTCTGTTTATGTGTTTACATTTTCACAGTTCAAGGACTGTAGGAGTGTGTTTCCTCAGGAATAGGCGGGAACTAGACTCTACTACACCAAACGCGGAACCTACACCAAAGGCAATGCCGAGGATGAAATTACTTTTATCGAATTCAAATAAAGGAGGAGATCCTTGTGTCAAACTGCGTCATACATATAAATATTAGTCAAAAGGCCCGTTGTGAAAGCAATTACAGCGGGTGCTAGAAAAAACATTTGACGAAAATTTGTCTATAATCCCAATTTAGGCTCCATTATTACTCTACTCTAAAAGGAAATAAGTTCATCTTCAATGTTGTTGTTGTTATTGGATACTTCATGCCAGGCGCATAGCCAGGAAAGATTTTTCGGGAGGGGGGATATGAACTTATATATGTATAAATAGGCGGTATTGCTGCACGGAATTAATCTTGTGACCTCTAAAGAAAAATTTCGGCTACGCATCTGGCTACGCTCCTGACTCATGCCCTATGGCAACCGCATGCGATGCCAGATTCCCCCCCCCCCCCCAGGTGGGGAGGCCATGGGCAGAGGGGGGGCGTCTTCCATTTTTAGTGGGCCCGAGTGGGAGGAAGTAAGGCTTTAGTCCGGGTTCCCTAATTTTGAACCAATTCCACCAACCCCCTGAAATCGGCAACCCCAGATGTATTTTTTAACAACTTGGAGGACATTGGAGCCACGACAGATTTTACGTGCATCAGTTCCCATTAGCGCACACGGTCCCTCAGCAGTCGAGCCGAGAGGGAGTTAACCCCCCCCCTCCTCAAGCACTGGCCAAGCCGGATGTTATTTCACTTGGCGAGTCGTTATGGGAGCGGAGTTTAGCGCCCAGACCACTGCGGAGCCAATTTTCATAATGTACCCAAATCGAATTTCATGCTGTTCTGGAAACGCATAAACGTTTTGCGTACACTGACATTCTTATAGCCACACACACGATTTATTCATGGAAAAAATAAGCTATGCTATCTGGAAAAACTATTGAACGAATTGGAATCATACCTTCCTTTCAAAGCCTCATGACCGCGATAAATATGACATCACATCGATTGTAACAGCTCATTTTGCCGAACCAGTGATTCAGTTTTCTTTACCCTAAAAAAATGGAGCTGAATATAGCAAAAAATCGCTTAAAAATTAGGGAACCGGTGCACTTTTAGATTTTTAAGGGAGCACAGATTGTTTTTTAAATTTTATGCATAATTATGAAAAATTTCAAGAAGATCGTATAAGCGGTGTAGATGTTTTTACACTTTTTTCTGCATTTTAATAATTCTGAACTTTTTAATCTTCTTGGAGTAATGGCGGTAAAATATTTATGTTAAAGTGGTTGCCCGGAATGGTTACGGAGTGTGTCAGTGAGCCAGGGATCAGAGTAACTATGTAGTATATATATATATATATATATATATATATATATATACACACAGAGAGAGAGAGAGAGAGAGAGATAGATATAGATATATATACTGCGATAAGTTTTGACCGCGTAACAGATTTCGAAAATTCTTTTATTTTATCTGTCAAGTTCTAATGATATTCCCAGTTCGAAAATCGAAAAAAAATCGCGTGTTTTTAAATCACTGCTTAAAGAACAAATGGTCAGCCTACGGATCGGGCTCGTGGAACATATCAAAACTCTATATAAGCTATTGGAAATCCCATAAAAATCCCAATTGCGCAGCCCGCGACTTCACTAACATCCTACAAGTTTGGGCCGCAGACGTATTCTATTATATGAAACGTGCCCTTTCTAAGTTTTCTATTAGTAACTTCAATAGAAAAATAAATAAATTTCGCAGAACTGGAAAAATAAAAATTCGCTTTATATAGCTTCACGTATAACCGCTAAGTGTTTGGGAATTTTTTTTTTGTTACTTCCTTGTACGTAGTATAAGGAAGTAATGTGATCCCGAAAAATTTTGGGGGCCAAATTTCGACGAAAAAACCGATTTTGACTACCTCTAAATTTAATTAAAAATTTTTTTTCGATGCATCTCATCGTAGGCTAGCATGCACGATCATATTAACGCGTCTGCAACTCATTTTGACCAGTGGCGAGTCTACTGTGGCCAGTTTTTCCATGCCGTCTGTACGTACGTACGTACGTATGTATGTAACTCGCATATCTCAAAAACTAATGGTCGTAGAATGTTGAGATTTGATATTTAGGATTGTTCTATGATCTAGTTGTGCACCTCCCCTTTTGGTGGCAATCGAATGGATAGTTTATGTACAGGACCGCCCAAAAGATTCGAAATACATTACGCTCTATGGGCCGAAATTCATTAAACTCGCCTAACTCAAAAGCTATTAGGCGTAGAATGTCGAAACTTCATATTTTGGATAGTTGTAACATCTAGTTGTGCACCTCCCCTTTTGGTTCCATTCGACTGGATAGTTTATCTACAGGACTGCCCAAAACATTCGAAATACATTACATTCAATGGTCCGAAATTCATTAAACTCGCATATCTCAAAAACTGTTAGGCGTTGAATGTTGAAACTTTATATTTAGGATTGTTGTAACATCTAGTTGTGCACCTTCCCTTTCGGTTCCATTCGACTGAATAGTTTATCTACAGGACCGCCCAAAAGATTCGAAATACATTACGCTCTATGGGCCGAAATTCATCAAAGCGTTTTTTAGAGGTATTGGGCTATTTCAAACGACTCAGAAGTGATATATTCTCTAAAGAGTTAGAAAATGAATTTCTCCATTAAAAAAAGTGTCTTTTTCATTTATAGTTCTGCTACAGGAACACTCAAAAGATTTCCAATACATTACGGTCAATAGCAATTTTAGGGGCATTCATCCATTTCAAGCACAATACCGTCCTACCACATAAGTTAGGTAATGGTCCGACCACGGTCCCGTGCCTCCCTCAAGAACTATGCCAAAAGTCGCCAAGCTTGGCGACTTTTGGTGTATGTGTGTGCATATTTAACTCTCAAATCTCAAAAACTATTATGAAATTTCATATATAAGAATGTTGTAACATCTAGTTGTGCATCTCGATTTTTGGTTCCAATCTACTGGAGAGTTTATTTACAGGACCACTGAAAAGAATTTCCGTACCTTAATGTCTATGGACATCTTCAATATAATACAACTGTAGACAGTCATTGTTTGGTACATGCCCAAAATCTCGCCGTCTGTCCTCGACCTTGGCGAGTTTTGGCGAAATATCGCCAAATTTGGCGATAGTCAGTCATTTGGTCCATGCCCAAAGTATCGCCATTTGTTATCGTTCTTGGCGAGTTTTGGCGGAATGTCGCCAAATTTGGCGATAATCTGTCATTGTTTGGTTCATGCTTAAAATCTCGCCAAATGTCGTCGACATTGACGAGTTTCGCCGAAATATCGCCAAATTTGGCGCCAAAAATTATTTCCTATTTTGTATAACTCTAAAACTTTAACCCGTAGATTTTTTAACTTTGTATTTAGAACTATTGTAATATCTAACTGTTTTCAATATCTTTTTTGACAGCAATCGACTGAGAATTTATTTACATGGTGAGCCAAATGACTTTGAATACATTGAGGTGTATAGATGCATTCAATTCATTGAAAGTCTGTGGTCAATGAATACTTTGGCTATCCCCAAAATCTCGCTGACTATCTCAAGTTTGTCGGCTTTTGGTGAAATATCGCCAAATATAGTGTCAGAAGGAAATCTTTCAAATTGAACTCAGCTTGGCGATATCGAAATATTTGGCTAGAAATCGCTAAACCTTACTATTATTGATATTTTATCTCTTTCAAACAAATAAATTTAGAGGAAGTGCATCGAAAATATTTTTGATCTAATGGACGTGCAAGGAAGTCATGTGTTGGACACATCAGATTTTTTTTTGAAAATGAGACCTACAGGTAAACGAAACAAAGCCATCAACACCATCCACGCTCACACTTTTCGTTACTAATTAAACTATCCCAAAGATGTTCTGCGCTGTAGGCTACTTCAAACAAATGTGCGTTATCGGCTAACGATGAATTTTGAATAACTTTACTTCACTCAATTATAAATGTGAATAGGTAAATTTACAAATAAAAAGCCGCATTTCTTTTCGAAATAATAACACGCAAAGATAAACAGCCTTATGAATACCACTTCAATAAGGAAAAAAAATGTATAATGTATCATACTCTGAAATGTACACGCTCATAAATGAAACACAGTACTACCTGCAACCCAGGGACACACATTGCTTTCCCTAGAACTTCTATCTTCGCCGTCAATTTGATTTCAGTTATATTTTCGTGCGAACTGTTAAAGTAACGAAATGGTTAGTAATGCAAAGCGGCGTTTTTTTTTTTTTTCTTTTGATGCGCTTTGAAGATAGAGAAGAAAAATAAGAAAATATAAAGAAATGGGAATAAAACACTTTCTGATCAAACGCTGCATAAAGTTGATATTCATGAAGTTGGGGAAAACCTTGTTTAGAGAACGAAGTACACTTGAATATTACGTTCCGCTGTTTTAGGTAAAGGGGCGCAAGTCTCGACTTCGGCCCACGCGATCGTGCTTTTAAAAGAGGACTCGCAACGATAAATGCAAAGTGAAATTTATGAATATTTAAGAAAATGCCAATAAAATGTAATATGAAAAGCAGTTGTTTTCCATTAAGTCTGTTACATTTTCGCGATAGATTCTTTTGTCAATGTACTGAAAAACAAGTGTTTATTTCTGAAATTGAAAGAGAAATAAAAGTGTAAATAACGTAGGTAACATTAAAATCTGAATTCTTTAGAATTCGTGATAGTTTATGTCCCGTTTCTTTGAAATTTTGGATTATGCACTTTTATTTTCTGATTGACATTAAAAGTGCATTGACGGAATGATTGTTTATTTTCTGACAAGTTTTCGGTTTAACAAAAATTATTCACATTAACAATTTCAACGGACAACACTGGTTCTTACGTATGTTTTCTTTTATTTGTTGAATTTAGCATGAAGCAGCAACACACATTTTTACTGAGATGACTATAACGTTGAGGATAAAAAATAAAATCATTCATTTCATATGTCAAAATAAGACGATATAAATTATTTTTAACTCGTTTTTTCCCAGATACTTTTTCAAATTTCTTCTGTTAATACCAGCAATAATGGATACATTTTTGATGTCAACTTCTAGAACAAGCGATGGTTTATTTTAAAACCATTGTGTATAAAAATTGGTCAACATCCTACTGGGTCTTGTTAAAATATTTTGTGGAGTTGAGGATCAATACTCGTGAATAAAGGCTAGGAAATGTAAATAACGTTTTCGACTGATTGCGAAAAAACCATCCCAAAAAAGGAACACTGGGCATAAATGGTTTAAAGTATAAAACTTTAGAAATGTCAGGGATTCCGTCGAAAATGCAAGATGACGTTGCATCTGATTAGGAGAAAATATACAGAATATTTAATTTATGGAAATAAAAAGGAAAATAGATACAATCACATCAAAATAAGAGTGTTTTTAAATTTAAGTGTATTACTTGTAACACGTTCATGCAATTTTATTTTCCGAGGTTCTTTTAGTTTTCGTTTGATTGTGCAATTCAATGACTTAAGTGATGAAATTGTACACTTACTGCGGTTAATCAATGGCAGTTGTAGAAACAGAAAAATTAAATTTATTGCTCTTTATCGCGTTCTTTTTACTTTATGTATTTAAAAATGCCTTAGAAAGGTAAACGCTAATAATTTCCGACATGAACAATACACTTCAATCAAGATTATCTGAACAGACAGGGATATATAAATAAAATTTGCTCCACATTTTTTGCTGGGGCAAGAGGCTAACACTATAACTGGAACATATTTTATATTTTTTTATTTTTATTTTTATTAATTGGTTTAATAATCCTTGTTCCTCATATCATATCCTCGTTCCTCATATCATATCCTCATTCCGTGTGAAGAACTAGTACTTCAGTAAGTATTAATATATGCTGTGTTAAGATTTCCTATCAGCGTACTGGTGTAATGACAACCACAACAATTGTATATACTTACACAGTTAAATTAAACATTTGAAAAAATATTTAAATCATGAATTTACATACAAATTAAAAATGCGTTTTTAAATATATTTTTAATGAAAATCTCAAATAAAATTATTACATACTTTGAATCCTATTTTCTAAAATAAATCCAAATAAATTCTTTGGAATAATTTATTTTAGTTTAAGGAGTTTGTAACAACCATTTTAACATCATTACTGTCTTTTATGTTTAAACGCAAATAATCATAAGAGTTGATGTCATTTCTGAAAATAAACACCCGATCTACTGTATCCATATATATCACAAAAAATTTAACGGACATGTTATGATTTCAGGAAACGTGACCAAAATTACGATAATTGTGCGAATGACAGTAAAACTCATTTTCTTGGTAAACCCTATTGTACATATTAATTTTTTTTCGCGGGGGGGATACATACTTTTACAGGGTATCTGGAAAATAACACTCTGATACTCTAATGACTGAAATTGTACGGCTTACATAAAAAACTGTATGTTTTTTATGTAAGCCGTACAATTTTTATATGTAAGTTTCAGAGTAGCAGTTACATAAACCACTATCGTAGGCCTCGTCGATTTGTGGGGCATACGAATCCATTTTTGTTTGAGGCATTACGGATTGTGATGACAAACTTCATTATCCGTTGCCTCAGTATGTTGAACGGCTGACATTTTGAAAGACAATGTTGTGACTGCTTGCTGAGAATGAGTTTATACTCGTGCATGGAGATCGTCGGTCAGTTTTGACATGAAGCGTTATTTGTTAGCAGTGGCAGATGCAAAGGTGTTTTTGGAGGTACTAAATCTCATTGTTAATGATTATTTTAAAGAAAAAAGCCATAATTTTTAAATTTTAAGCATTAAAATTACGCTTTTTAACATTACATCCATAGCATCTCCTTCCCTCAAACGAAATCTGTGTGCACGGCTGTTTGTTAACGGCTGCAGTAAATACTGTCTTGAAATTTCAGTATAAATTTTTTGCAGGTTACATAATAAGCATTCAGTTTGTTGAATCATTCCATTTACTTTATACAAACGTATAAAAATAAATACTTTGAAAAGACAGCACACACATAAATATCCAATTAATAGTTTAAAAATGCATTTAACCCTTAACCAGGTGCGCTGGGGTAAATTTCACCCCTGCGGCATTTTTTTCTTCGTAAAATGGGAAAAATCTTTTGAGCAGAAGTTTGCCCAGTCTTCTACCTTTCAAGGTCAAGGTCTAGTTGGGGTGGGTGAAATAAACAAAATGATCTTTCATTTAAATAATTGAAAACCATCATAAATGTGAGGGAAAGTTTCTAGAGAAATATCAGATACAGATATTACAAACCGAAACACCAAGAACGTAAGTTTTAGGTAGGAAAGAAAAAAGGGAAAGTCTTAAGCAAAAAAAAAAAAAAAATCAGAACTGATGTACTCGAGCGCGCAGCTGCGTTAGTCAGTATACTACCTGGTCGACACACGCGGATTAAGATATAATTTCCAAAATAGGAGATTAAGAAAGACAAATAGGGCTCACGTACAGATAATGGTGCTAAAAAAGAATGCCTAAAAAAGAATGAAGAACACAAATATTTCCGATTAATCTAAAGAACTTTTAATTTGATTTTTTTTGTGCCTAGCCACTCAGTCTCTAATTTTGTACGCCATGTTATGGAAATTGTCTTACTGCCTTGAATAAACTATCAATATTTGTTATTCGTTGGCTGCATCTGATAAACACTCTAAATAGATATTTTAGGGGAAAATACCTTCAATACATGAACTGAAACTAGAATGGATTCAGATTTAACTTCAAATTTGCGTCTAAATAATTTTAATTTCTTTTTCTGATTCTTATCAAACTGAAATTCTCAAAATGCACGGTATAAATTTAACTTCATTTACTAATTTTTGTGTTCCATAAAACTCAATATCTAATCTTGTATGTCGTGTGCAGGATAGTGCGTCGAACTATCGACAGTTGTAATAAGATAGCTGCAGATAATATCATAAAACCAGATTTTAGAGAAACAATATATACCGTCATAAAACGAAAGTTTATTTCAGAACGTATATTTCAGAAACACATCGTCCAATGATGTTGAAAGTTTCAACATGGGAAAATATACATTTGAATAAATCCTTCTTTTTACAGTTTTAGATAACTACACATGAAAAGAAAACATTGAAAATGCTAGAACGTTTTACTTCCAAACATTTCCTTTTATGGACTAATGCAACATTTTTGTACTCTGCATTTTTAACGTTGGACTTTTAAATCATATTCTATGAAATAAATCAACAAGAAAACACGGAAGTTCCTTGAAAACGACTTATCCCTCTTTGCATAAAAATATTTGCATGCCCCAGCTGTGCATACAGAAAATGGAAGGTTATTTTCCTGCGCTAAGTCACTGGAAGTCCCTTTCCTCCAGGGATAAGATATGCCAAGTTCACAGGACAGGTGTTAAGTTGCACTCCGCTGCATCGCATCTCAAATGTAATAATTCTTTACCATTTACAGAGATATTCAATTTGCTGAAGAATAATTCTGTTACTATATTACTTTGCAACTGGAGCGTTGTAAATTTATATAAGACTAGTTTTACAATTCAAATTCGGTTTGTTCGCTTGCCCGAGCTGCATTTATAAATAACTTAACACAAATGCACGATGAATGCGGAGATATCTAATTAAGTTGCCTCAAAATTAAGTTAAAATTTGAATACATTTAAAAAGACAGAATATTTTGTAGAAATGTACAGAAATTAAATATGACGATATGTTAATATAGTTAATTTTAAACGAAATGTTGTTTTATTTCTGAAGCGTCAGTTACAGAAAGCCGCTTGTTTTTATAGAAATATTATTTTTACTATATTTATTACACAAATCTTGTTTTATTTGTGACGGTTCCCATAGATTTTATTGCCGCATGTGGTGAAGTGAAACAGCAGTAAAATATAATTTTGAGACGGTTCCCATGGGAAGACCACACAAGTAGACCGTAAATTAGAAGAGGCGCCAGGCAATGGACAGTCTGGACACTATAGCACAATGAACTGTCAACGTTAAAATATTTATGGCCGAAAATATTTATGGCCGAAAATGATATGCAAATTTGGCGGGGTATATTCTCGAATGATCCACCTACATGTCTGGGATTCGACGAGAGGATGCATTAATTCCCCGAGACGAACAAATCAGAAACTCCAGCCAATGATGTAAGAGGGGGCAAGAAAGGAGGAATCAACCCCGTGGGAGAAGAGAAAAGAGATGACAGAACGAGTGTGCTAAGAGAAAAGAAGCAGAGCAGAGTTTGAAAAAGGTGTGAACGGACTTAAAAAAAAAATCAGTGTGTGCTTCGAATCAATATGATCAAGTTGTGTTCAAAAGAAACATGGAATCAGAGGCCAGACGAGGGCTTAAGAAAAAGACAGCGGTTCCAAGAGGACACGCGTCGATCGTGTCTTGTGTAAAGACGGCTACCTCATCAGAATGGTGAATATTAACAGTAATCTATTTATTATTTGCGTCTCAAACCTTTTGTGGATACCCCTTATCCTCCAAAACCACATCTCCCCCAGACATGTTTAAGTTTAAAGTTATGTCAATATCGTCTGTTAATTAATATTAGTGGAATGACTAAGAATAAATGGTATTTAGTTGCAATTCATAGAGTCTTTAGTTTTTTTAGTGTTTTGGTGTATGTCAATCATTTTTCAATTTTTTCAGCGTAATACTAGGAGTACTTGCCAGGCAGGTTATGCGCGGCATAATACCACTGTACGATCATCTTAGGCTTTAGTTTTCCTCAAATTTTAACCACTGCTGCAACCAAACCACCACATAATGGTGCCGTAGAAAAAGGGCAATTTTATGTACTCCTAGTAACTCAAATGATAGTTAAATTAATGATAATAATAATAATAAATATCTATAGTAGATTTTTCAAAAATAAAACAAAGTCTGGGAGAGAAATTATGCATCATAATAACGAAGTTACTATCTTGTTTCTCAGTTTCAACAAAAAAATAAAAACCATGCATTGACATTCTTTGAATATTTTATTTGTGTTTTGTAAATGTTAATATACTGCTGCAAAATATATATATATATATATGTATATATACGAAAGAACTTTGATTTTAAAGGTGACAAAGAAGGTATTTTTGTTAAAACAATTAATTTCTCTAATAGAAAGAATGTTGTGAATAAGATAGTTTGTAGTCATTACAACGTATTGACATATAGAAAAATTAAATTAAATAAAATTAAGTAAATAAATAAAATAAATAAATAAATATTTTATTGATGGAATATTATGCAACAATCAGTAGAACTGAACAATTGAATTAATACTTGCTTAATATGTATGTATTCATGTACAATATTTTTCATTTATGTGTATGTTGAAAGTGTCAAAGTGCATTTTGTATATGTATAAGGTAACGGAACATATAGTGTTAAAATAGGTAAAATAGTATCTGTAAATATTTAAAGTACAAAAAAAAAAAAAAAAAAAAAAAAAAAAAAAATGGGTCGTCCCAGAGTTAGACAGGAGTCGCCAGAGTCTCTTAGGAATCGAAATACCCAAAGTTCGGCACAAAGCCAGCATAACAAAACGCCAGACACGGGACTAATCCCTCTATTGCCCCGATATTCGGCCGATAGTCTCGAGAACCCAAAGCAATTTTTCAGCGAATTTGAAAACGTAGCTGCTCTCACCGATTGGTCCAATGAGCAGAAAGGCATAATTTTAAAGACATGCCTCAAAGGTAAGGCAAAAGCATTTATACTAGGCCTAAAAGAGACGAAAGACGGAAACAATTACGAATACCTGAAAAAAGCGATTCTCCAAAGATTTAGGGAAATAAAATCAGCTTCGGAAGTGCACGCGGAATTTAATGCAATTAGGCAAACCCCGAAAACATCGATTATACAACTAAGGGACATAATCTCTGAAAAGACTGAAGCATTTTTAGGGATCGATAAGCCGTCAGAGGAAACAGATAAAATAAAGAACCACATCATGCTCGCGAAATTCACGGAAGCGGTACGTCCGGAAATTAGAAGAGAAATTTTAAAAGAAAACGTAAAACACTTTGACGAGGCGGTTGAGTTGGCAATCAGACTGGAGAGAATTTTTAATGAAGAAGAAGACATAAACAATATTGACGTACAAAAATCAGACGTTACTGGTCTATTGAAGGACTTAGAAATCGCGCAGTTAAAAGATAAAATAAAACAGTTTGAGGATAAAATTCAGGCACTCGAGATTTCTCAAGTGAATGAAAAATCCAATCCATTGAAATCATGCTCTTTTTGTAAAAAACAAAATCACACAGACACAGACTGCTGGTTCAACCCCCGAAATAGAAGACAACCAGTTAATCAACATAATAGTAGTTATAAACAAGTTGCAATTATCTGCCAAATATGCGGAAAGTCGAACCACTCCGCTCAGACATGCTGGGAAAGAATTCCCGCGGACGGTCGACAGCAACCAAATGTCCGCAGAACGAACAACAATGGAAACAGGAACTATAAGAATTTAAACTCATACAGGGGTCCCAGAGGCAACAGATAAATAATAATCAGAGGTTGGGATCCCATAGAACGAAACTCGAGGCTACCAAAGTAAATATTGACCATAAAAACAAGAATAAAAATCAAATGATAGAGGCACAAAATAGTACGAAAGAAATAAATGATAATAAACGCAAACAACAAGAGAACCATAAGTATATAATGTCGGTGAGTGACAACGAGCAAAATGTAATTAAATTACCACTAGTAACGCTTAACATTGGGGATGAAGAATATGCTGCACTCATTGATTCAGGAGCAGGAATTAGTTTAATAAATAACGAAATATTTGAAGAAATAAAAAGTAAAATAAAAATAAACTTTATTTCCAGACAGGTAACAATAAAATCTGTGACACAACAAACTGTACCTTTTCTAAAAGCCGTGAAGTTTTCATTTAAAATAGGGCATAAAAAATGTAATAACACCTTTTTCGTGGCAAACTTCAAAATGAACCCACAATACCCAATCATACTAGGTTACGACTTCATGATCAATAATAAAGTAATTTTAAATACGAAACAAAATAGCATAACAATAAATAATGAAGAAATTCCAATTAATAAATCAGAGACCAAAAATACGGAGCTAAGGGAAGAAAATGATAAGACGGAGGAGATTAATAATTGCATTCGAATAGCACGGAAAGTACTGATTCCGCCCGCGGACACAAAAATAGTAAATTTAAAAACAGATCGACCTATTGAAAAGCAACAAAATGAAAGCAACATTCAAGTGATACCCAAATTCCAAAAGGAACAGATATGCATCATCCAACAAAAAACAGATAAGTCGTTACAAATGATTTTCGAAAATAACACCAACACCACGAAACATTTACAAAAAAACATGAAAGTCGCGAAAATCATAGAACCGCAGAACGTTCGGCAGATACGGGAGTCAGCACAAGGTACAGAAGTAGGAATGAATTATTGTGCACAAACAACTAATGATAGGGACAATATCCTAAACTTGAGAAAAAAGGAATTCGAAGAGGCGACTTTTGATTTAGATCATTTACCGGAAGACCAACAGCGTATATTTAAAAAAATGCTACAAGAAAACTATCAGGTATTCTCTACCTCTTATAAAACATTAGGAGTGACAGACGCTGTGAGACCGCAAATCAAATTAGCCCACAATTACCCTATCCAATGTAGACCGTACCCAATACCGCAAAACATGAAAACGCTCGCAGACCGCGAAATAGACGAGCTATTAGAAGCGGGTATACTCGAACCATCCGACGGGGGTTACGCGTTCCCAATAATCTTCGTTAAAAAACAAACGAGTGAGGAAAATAAAACCCCTAAATACCGAATGGCGACAGATTTTCGATTATTAAATAACATCACTGAACCTTATAAAACATATATCCCGCATATTGAAGATATCTTACAAGAAGTTGCCGGATTCAAATGGTACACGACTATGGATCTTAAATCTGCGTTTTTTCAAATAGCATTACCGGAGGCAGAGCGAGAGAAATGTGCAATAATTACCCACCGAGGAAATTTTAGACACACGAGACTACCCTTTGGCTTGCGTAACAGCGCCAGTTACTTCACCCAACTCATGAATACGGTGCTGGGAGGTATGAGAGAAACGAAGATAAATTTCTACCTAGACGATATAATCATACCAGCTAATTCCCTCGAAGAATTACGAAAAAAAATGACTTTAATATTCCAAAAGCTCAAAGAGTTTAATTTAACATTGGACCCGTCAAAAATCAAAATAGCCCGAAAAAATATCACATGTTTAGGATTCCAAGTGGACGAAGTAGGGATTTCCCCAGACCCAAAAAACATCGTGAAAATCACAAAATTTAAAACACCTAAGTCAGTTAAAGAGATTCAATCATTTTTAGGGATGACAAATTACTTCAGAACGATTATTCCACAATATTCCCAAATTATTGCACCGATTGTGCAGCTCACAAGAAAGACCAAAAAATTTGAATGGTCGGAAGAGTGTCAGACTAGTTTCGCGAACATACAACAGATCATTTTAGAAAAACCAAGAATTACCAAAATTGATTTTGCAAAACCATTCCTGTTAGCAACCGATGCATCCAACACGGCCATTAATGGTATTTTAATGCAGGATCGGCCAGAAGGCAGAACACCAGTCAAATTTTTTAGCAGAATTTTAAAAAATGCGGAAAAACGATACTCATCTCTTAAACTGGAACTAATGGCAATTTATGAAGCGGTGAGACATTTTCGCAATTATTTATGGAACCATGAATTTGTATTAATTAGTGACGCGAAATCATTGAAATACCATTTAGATCTAACGCAGCAATCCGATATCACTGCAAGGTGGCTATTATTTTTAAGTGAATTTGCGTTTAAATTTCAACATATAAAGGGTGAGGAAAACCCCGCGGATTATTTGTCCCGATACATCTTACAAGAAGAACAGGTAAATAACATAACGGCACAAATCTTCGAAGGGAAGAAGGATTTAACGACCGAAAAAATTAAACAAGAACAGCAGAACGATGAATTATTGAACAAAATAATACCACACGTCCGCGAAAAGACCCCTAAAAGTCCTAAGTTCAAAAATTACTATCTCGATGCACATGGAATTCTTCGTTATAGGGAAAAAGCCACGCGAGAGAGGGCAGGAATAGATTTAATTGTGATCCCTCAGGCTTTAAAACAGTCCGTGATCAAAATTGCACACGCAACGCATTTCGGCAGACAAAAAACGATCGATTTCATTAAGAAATATTATACTTGGGGCAACTTATTTGATGACGTAAAGACGTTTATCGATAACTGTCACAGATGTGCACAATTCAAAAACAGGCACATTCCCCCTACGGCGAAACAGAAAATGGACCGAGCAATACTGCCCGGAAAGTGTCTACATATAGATATTGTTGGGAAGCTGCCTCGCAGTGTCAGAGGCAATTGCTTTTTTTTTTCCGTAATTGACAGTTTCTCAAGGTATATAGAATTATTTCCATGTAGAAAAATCACTGCGGATCAAATAGTTCAATGTTTACAAAGTTATTTTTCTCGTTTTGGGCTTCCAGATACGATTATATCGGATAACGGACCTCAATTCCGATCAAAGGAATTAAGGAGTTTTTTAAAATCTCTCAATATAGAGAGTCGTTTTTCGTCGATCTACCACCCACAATCGAATGGGACGGTAGAGCGAGCACAAGGCACGCTTCAGCAGTGTATTCGATGCATAGCAGAGAACACTTTTGAATGGGAAGATGCAAGTGTATGGGCGCAGCTCTATTACAACGCCTCTAAACACAGGGCGACGAATTTCCCGCCGGCGTTACTATTTCTGGGTCGTGACATTAAAATACCCCTGGACAATACAACTGACGGACAGGGACAAAATATTTTCGAATCAAGATGGTCCCAAGAGGAAATACAAATATTTGTGGACAAATTAATTAAGCAGAATTTAAATAACAGACAACAGGCCTGGATATTCCAAGAAAAAGCGGCTAAACCGCAGAACTTAGAAAAACCCGCTAAACATACTCCAATCCACATAGGGGATTTGGTATACATGAGAAATATGCACAAGAAGTGTAAATTTGACCCCATTTTTACCGGCCCTTATAGGGTAATTAAACTATTGCGTAATAATAATTTGTTACTTAAAGAAGTGAATAAACCTCATGTAGAAGCAAAGAAATTGCACAAAAACCTCATTTTTCGGGTAAAACCCCAGACACAAGAAACAGACTCCGACGAGTCAAAAACCCCCACCCATGGTTATTGGTTACGCAACCGCTCCCGGAAGGGGCGAGAAACAGCACAAACATAAGAAAAGAACAAAAATTCAAAAAAAAAAAAAAAAAAAAAAAAGGGGTTCTTACCAGCAGCCGAGTTGTGAGGTCCAGAGTGTTCCACGAGTGTGTTCATTCAGAGTGTTTTTCTTTTTCGGTTGCATCAGTAGATGATTAAAAGATTGGAATTTCTGTGAAAGGATAACGAAAACGAGAATTACAAAACTGATAGGAAAAAGAGAAAAACGCGACCTGGAAGGCAATTGAATTTAGCTAATCATAACAGTACTAATAATAAGAATTATAATAATAATGACATGATATATATATAATCAAAAGGGATATCCCGTTTAACCTTGTGCACTGCAGAAAAGCTAAGCTGAAAATGAAGGAAATGTTAACAACCAAAAAAAAAAAAAAAAAGAAAAAAAAAAAAAAGAGACGGACAAAATATAATAATGTTGATAATAATAGCAAGCAATAAGATAACAGGCACACACATACGTAGGTAAAAAATAAAAATAAAATAAAATAAAAATAAATAAATAAATAAATAAATAAATAAATAAATAAAAAAATAAATAAAAAGTAAAACACAAGTTAGCAAGGCATCAGCTGGTCTTGTCGTTTGGCTTTTTCTGTTGGTAAACAAACCGGCAGGGAGCCATTCGCATGGGGGGGAGTCGTTCGTTCGGATTAGAGTCGTTCGTTCGGATGTCCGCAAGGTGAAGGAAGGGCAACATGAAAAACAAAAATTTGCATTTAAAATAAAAAACCGGACAACAACTATAGGAGAAAAATTACAATGTACATAATTTTACAAAAATTTTAATTAAAAGTTAGAATAAAATTATTGAGTTGCGTCCCAGAGTACCTGGGGCGGAAAGCTGCAGATTTCCCTTGGGTTTTGGGATTATCGGCAATTGAGGCAATAACCCCCATGAGTAAACGCGCTCTAGAATAATAGAAGACTATTTTTTTTAAGTAAAATTTGGGAGTTCACAGAATAAAAACCTATCAGACCGCATGGGCCCCACTGCAGATCGGGGCTATAAAAAATAAAACGTAAAACAGTAAAGTTAAGTTTGTTTCTCTTTACAAAATTACAGTTAATAGGGGGGATAAGCTTTCATTAACAAAATAATTAAAAAACAATCACTTACCTCGACACGCGTTGACATCCTAAAAAAAAAAAAAAAACAGGGGAAAAAGGTGCCGAGTCACTCCCCCGCAGGAATAAAAAGGTTGCTTAAAAGCGCGAGTTGAGTCGTCGAGCTGCGTTTCCCCCCTTTCCAACGCGCGGATGTATTACACGCGTGAAAAACCGGAAAATTTTAAACCCTAGTTCCGATTGTCAAGCGACAAAAAAGTTTTGCAGCCGGAAGGGTCTGCTTAAAAAAGGAAAACAAGAGGAGAGAGGGTAGTTCCAGAACGCACGGGGTTTACGGTGAAATCTTTTAATGAATTTAATAGTAAATAAAACGCTCGATGATTATGGTAGTATTTTGAAACAGTGGGACGTGAGGTGTCGAAAAAATAAAAGGGTGTGCAATATAGGAAGAATCCCTGTCTGAGCAAAAAAATAATAATAATAATAATAATAAAAAATTAAAAAAAAAAAAAAAAAAAAAAAAAAAAAAAAAAAAAAAAAAAGGGAAGGAAGACGAGATTTTTTATGATTGCAATAAAAAATATGTGTAACAAAATAAAAGACACCAGAATTGTATGTTATTTTAATATATATATAAAATAAATGGTACTTAATAATATAAATATGGGTGTTTGGTACAAAAAGTTGATCAAACTAAAAATGTGTGTACAAACCCCTTGGGTACAATATATTATTTTGAAGAAATTTAGAAACAAGTACAAAGGTAACTTATTAATGTTATTATGCAAAGGGTTCGGAAAAATTATCGATACTGCCAAAATTTAACAAAATTGACAAAACAAACCGCAAAGAAAACGAAAAAATTTTACGTGAAACACAAAATGCTTGAGACCAAGGGGGAACAAAAGTATCACAACGGGACTTTTTTCCATGTGAGTACGCGTGACGGACTATATGGGCTAAACTCCATTTCTACACGTAGAAAGTAGCACTAATTTGTAGTATGATGGACTATATCGCAGGCTATACAGGACAAGTGCCAAAATTTTTAAAAAATAGCACATGTGTAGTCGTGTAATGAAATAACTGTGGACATTGAAAATTTTTTTTTTCTTTTTTTTTTATGTAACGGGGGGGAGATGTGGTGAAGTGTGAACAGCAGTAAAATATAATGTTGTCGGACGGTTCCCATTGGAAGACCACCAAGAGTAGACCGTAAAATTAGAAGGAGGCGCCAGGGAAGGGTCAGTCTGGACACTATATGCACAAATGGACTGTCAAACGTTTAAAATATTTATGGCCGAAAATACTTTATGGGCGAAATTGATATGCAAAATTTGGCGGGGGTATATTCGCCGAATGATCACATTACATGGGCTTGGTGGATTCTACGCGGCGAGGATGCATTACTTCCCGTTCGAGTCGAAAACCAAATCAGAAACTCCAAGCACAAGAATGTAAGAGGGGGCAAAGAACGGACGGAATCAACCCGTGGGAGAAGTGCAAAACGAGATGAAGAACGAGTGTGCTATGAGACAACGAAGCAGAGCCGAGTTTGAAAAAGGTGTTGCACACGGACTTAAAAAAAAATCAGTGTTGTGCTTCGCAACATCACTATGCATCAAAGTTGTGTTCAACAGAACCAGGGACTCAGCGGCGCTGACGAGGGCTTAAGACCAAGCCAGCGGTATCCACAGCTAGGACACGCGTCGATCGTGTCTTGGTGTAAAGCACGGCTACCTCATAGAATGGTGAATATTAAACAGTAATCTATTTATTATGATGGGTCTCCAAAACCTTTTAGTGGATCCCGCTGTATCCTCCAAAACCCACATCTCCCCCAGACAATGTTTAAGTTTAAAGTTCTGTCATTATCGTCTGTTTATTTATTTTAGTGGATTGACATCAAGACTAACTGGTATTTAGTTGCAATTCATAGAGTCTTTAGTTTTTTTAGTGTTTTGGTGTATTGCTCAATCTTTTTTCATTTTTGCAGCGTAATTCTAGGAGTAACTTCGCCAGGCAGGTTTTATGCGCGGCATAATAGCCACTGTACGATCATCTTAGGCTTCTAGGTTTTCCTCAAAATTTTAACCACTGCTGCAACCAAACCCCCCACCGCATTTTTAACATTTGCTCTAGCTGTAATTTCATTCTAGTACCCCTGCCAATGGGCGATTCCTCTTGGATCGTTTTCAAAAATTTTGTTCAATATTCTGAGATGATGGTTTTTCCCAAAAGGTTATTTTAATATACGAAAGTTCAAATTTTATTTGAGAAACTGATATGATTTCGGAGTAATTCTCATGTACTAATGACCTCCCAAAAAATGGCTAAAAAACTGGCAATCAACAAATGCGTGTTTTAAGAGGATTTGGCTCAGTGCCCAAAAAAAAAAAAATTTAGGATTTTTGCATAAAAGGGTTTTATTTGTCAAGACAACTGAAAAAAATTGAATAGTAAAGGGATTATAATTTAAAATTAAACGTCAGGGGGAAGGCGGATTTTTTGGGTATAAAATTTGAAAATAATGAAAGCGACATTGTAAAATCACCCAAAATCTGTATACAAAATTTTTTTCACGTTCTTCGTACGTCTGGAAAAAGAAGGGTGATAAAAAAATTTGATGTAAGTTGGGTAAAGGGGTGCATACGGTCGTTTTATGGGGAATGCCCCAGTTTAAAAAAAGATAAAATTATTCAACTAAACTAATTCTACAGTAAAGAAAAATGTAAAAATAAATCATTATTTGAGTTTTGTTTTTTACCAAAAAGCACTATTTGCCACATAATTTACGCACCTTTTTCAGTTTTATTTGAGAATTTTTTTAAAACCCCGGATACGTCAAAAAAATTTCAGCACTCATTACCATGAAAACTGTTCTTGTTTTTCGAGAAAATTTAACGTCGACTTATTATTGCCAAAAAATGAAATGTCAATTTTTTTTACCGTATTGTAAGTACATAATCCACAGGATGGGGCCCGTATACATCATTTAAACAATCTGTGCTTTTCCCTTGCATCG
>JAWZYV010020226.1:0-22301 GCA_038373885.1 Cheiracanthium punctorium | reverse complement strand
GACCCCACGAAAGCATACAAAGATTATTACTCTCTCCGAACATATGCCAAAGACTTATAGAAAGGTTTTGAAGATAGTTGACATTAGTATTGCAACTGTGAGCCATATTATAAAACAAAATAAGAAAACAGTATCCATTTCTCCAAAGCGGAGAGGGAAATGTGACCGAAAAAAGAAAACAATGCTAAGAGATGGCACTTTCCCACTTTACACAATGTAAAAAAAATACCATTGAAAGACTAGTGCTGTACTTAATAGAGATTTAAAAGTGCATGGAATCAATATTAGTTCATGTACTGTTCGGAGGCCGCTGGTCGCCCAGCCTATTGGCCTCTGGAGAAACAGCCTCTGACCCGACCAATGAAGAAAAAGCGTTACTTGTAGGCCTTAAAATATAAGTGTTGAGCCATCAAAAATTGGAAAAAAGTGCTATTTAACGATGATATTTTTTTTTTTTTTTTTTTTTTTTTTTTTTTTGTCCAAAGGCAGTGAACTCAACACATACGGGGGTCGCCAGTCAAAAGTATTTGGGATTGTCACATTGACCAATTTGCTAAACACCCTCAAAAGAAAATGTTTCGGAATTGTTTCGGTTACATTGGGGTTGGTTCTTTGCAGCTTGTTGACGGTATGATGTTTTCTCAGCAATACATTGCTATTCTGGATTAAAAGATTGTTCCAGAGTTGAAGAAACAATACCCTGTTGGAATGAGAATTTTTCAGGAGGTTTTAGTCCAGTGCCATACGTCCAAATGATCAAGAAATTCATGACTGAGAACCAAATTGAGACATTGGAATGGCCTTGGAACTCTCCGGATATAAACCCAATGAAGAATCTCTAGGCTACATGCAAGAAACGCCTATTAAATATGGACTGTATAACTATGGAGAAGCCAATCACTGCGCTAATTCATATATGGTACAAGCACACAAATATTAAAAAGGATTGTAAAAAATGGGTGGAATCCATGAAAAATCATGTCCAAATGTTAATAAAAAGTCGTAGAAATCATGTAATGTACAAAAAATTTTTGATTTTTTATAAATTCAAATAAAACAGCATTTCTTCTTAGTTTTCTCCATTTTTCGAGATTGTTTCAATTAATTTGCACAAGGGTGTAAGTTTAACATCATTCTAAAGTCCTTAAACTGTTACATCTTTGTAAAAAAAATGATTAAAATTGCACTGAATAGATTCAATATTGTCAATTAACAATTTTCAGATACATTTTTAATTTTATATAACAGTTTTACTGATTATACAAATGTTCCAAAAGCTTTTTTATACAGTTCAATAAAGGATCCATCTTCCTTAAATTTGTTCACTTCTTCTCCAACATCCTCAGCACTGCCATCCGTACTTTTGTCATCTTTTGCAATACTTCCTCTAGAAACAAAACCTTTAGTTAATCTAAACAGAATAATTGCGATCAATTTTCTATAAGTAAATAGTAATTTAAATTGATATTGAAATTTGTTTTGATAAATATAATAAATAATGTGACAGTTTACAATTTGTACTGGACGTCCCAAAATGGTGGTAACAGGCTTTAATTCTTTATCTAGTAAAAGATAAATAGGCATCAAAAATTAATAAGTGTTTAAAATAAGGTCAGAAATAAGACTTCATTAAGAAAAGGTTCCTCTTGTTCATTTACAAAAAGAAGTTACACTTTTTAAATTTGTATACAACCTCCATACAAAAGAATTCCTAGTTAGTAAACTGTACCCAATACACTAATGAGGTGATGTATGAAATTTCGGCCTTTCATAATAAAACATCTCAGAGATATCTTTAAAAAAGATGATTGGGGTACACATGATTTTGAATATAAACATTTATTGTTACAGTGGAAAAGAGATATTTTCTTTTGAAATTTCAGTACAATCTCTGAAATGCTATCATTCAAAGTGATTTTTTCTCTATAACTACATACTACACATATAACTACATACAAATGAATCACAACTTTCATTTTTTGTTTATAACTAGCTATCATATACTTACTTAACCCTCCGAGCGGCCTGGAGTTTGCCTAGTGATAACTTCAAAAAAGTTCCAGTGTATGGGATCTGTATCTCTCGAAAATGCACAAGAAAAACCTGCTTTCCCCCATTACCGCATGGAAGGCGTGGGGAACAAGGTAATTAACAAACTGCCGACGTGACAGCCTACCTACCGCCTGATAAATTACTTTGTATTGTAGGAGCACATGTCCGGTGAATCTGACCAACTGGTCTCCCTCACCTCTCCCCCCTAAATACTCGGGAAACTACGCAACGTTGTAGGAAACCAAAGTTCTTTTCTCGGTGGCTTACATGTACACTCACCCAGAGCCAGATTTTTGTCCGATGAAGATTGGAAAAAGAGATATTTTGTTTTTTGCCCCCTCTCATAATGAGCAGGTAGTGAGAGTGACGCTTGTGCTCTAAAAATAGTAAAATTACAGATGATCTTTTTACTATACTTCTTTATCTGAAAAATTTCTTTATAAAGTTTTAATAGAAATGAACGAAAAATAATATATATAATGGGCCCCTTTCAAGATGAGACTCTGGACACAGCCCCGATTTGCTCATGCGATAAGACCCCGTGTACATATTTTCAATAAAGTGTCCGATGTCAGATATATCCCATTCACCTGAACCTTATATAAGACGCTGCCCTTCATAAAATGTGCAAAGTGTTCCATAGAATTATTATTATTTCTTATATTTTTTTCGAACTGTGCATTTTTTCATAAAAGTTTATACAGTTAGTTAGGAAAGAGAAATAGGAAATTTGGCTTTCACTCGATCATTTTTGAAGTTGTAATGCAAAAAAATATGACAGTTAAAAAAAAGAGAGAGAGAGAGCAGTGGCGCACCCAGGATTTTAGTTTAAGGGGGGCTGGGCTTCAAATACTGCTGAACTCGATTATAGTGACCTCGATTATAGTTATATCATCAAAATATTTGGTACTAGACTACTTGCCCATAGAACACAAGCTCACGAGCAATGTAAATCATTATAGAGTCAAATAATTATCCGCTCATTTCAGTTATGTTATAGCCGAGATTAATTGTGTTTCATATACTAACTGTAAGTTTTTACTTAAGAACTATCATCTTTTTTTTGTAAAAGGTATTTTAGAAATAATTTGAAGGCAATTTTAAAAACGAAAACAAATAAATCATTTGTGACAATTCCCAATTTTTAATGCTTTTCAATTCTAACTTTCCAATTTTAGGGGGGGCTTGAGCCCCCATAGACCCTCCGTGGGTGCGCCTATGAGAGAGAGTATAATGTACTTGAGTGTAGGGTAATAAAGCTTTCATTTAAATTATCTCAAGCGTACGAGAAAAATAAAAATTAAAAATTCTTCGATGCTTCATTTAAAGGACTTGTTTAGTAAATTTGTTAAATGAAATATCTATATTAATCTTTGTCAGATAATAAACGTTTTTAAAGACCTTTATTTATGTTCTGCATATGCGAAAAAATTCCAAGAAAAATTAAGAGCAGGAATCTGAGAAAGTAACACACCTAGGATTCATGCCATCTGAGATTTTTACCAAAAAATTCCCAGTTGTTATTAATCTTATTAATGTAGCAAATCCAGAATATTTTGTCTCAAAGTGAAGTTGTTCATCTTTTATGGCCCACTAAAAAATCAGACCAGTAGCCAGATTTTCTATTCAGGGGGGGCACCCTCTTTTTTTTCAGGGGGGAGGGGCACCCTAACTTAAGTGGGGTGGCATCCTATATTTTTTTGAATGGTAACATTTTTATCTATATTTCTCTTCATTAAATAATAGCATAAGTTTATAATTAAATAAATTCTGAAAAGTCCAAACGGCTTCCAAGAAGTAAAAGTTCCTTGGCTTAAACAGAATGGATTTAAAGTTGTCATCTTTGGATCATAGTATTACAAAGAAAAACTTTGTATATATAAAACTTTGATATATAAAACTTTGATATGTAAAACTTTGATATAAAACTTTGATATAAAACTTTGATATAAAACTTTGATAACTTTACCTTATATACAAAAATTTTTCAAAGCGTCTGCATTAAACTTTTTTATGTGAAATTTTCTAGGGGGGGTGGGGTTCAGCCCCACCTGGCACCCCTTTGGCTACGGGCCTGTAAAAATGTCCGTGCAGCACACAAAAGTGGGCGTTTTTCTCAGACATAGAAAATGCTGTGGTCAAAAACTCTTTGGGGGACAACTTGCCATGATATTTATTTAACATCTATAATGTTAGACGATAGAACTTCATGAAATATATGAGAAATCTGTGGCACGTTATCGACGCAAAGTCACTGCAGGTCACAAAAACACACATTTTCATTTCTTTTTTCTTTTTTGCCATTTTTAAGGCTTAACCATAGCTTGCACCTTCAAGTTGCTAAGGCAAAAGAGGTGTCCTTTGAAAGACATGTATTAGAACTTATTAAAAAATGCATGTATAGTTGACGCAAATTGAATGCGCTTTTAGATTTATAAGACCAAAATCTGAAAATTTTCGATTTTGACGGAAATTTGAAGTTTCATAAATTCCTGCAGCAGAAGTTTATTGAAAGTAATTCTTTTGGATCGTTTTTATGTGAATATATTGTATTATTTGAATGCTTATTGAATTATTTGAATGAATGAAATTATTTGAGCGCTTATACCAAGTTTTGCGCGCAAGATTAGGACCCACTGGCGCATTGACTTAAATTGAATTGAACGAATTTAATTCAATTTAAATTATCTATATTTAATAATTTTAGCGACTTAAATTGCTAAATTTAAGCAGGGCCTGATTATGACCAACAGGGGCCCCGGACATTGATGAATTTTGGGGGCCCCGATCCATGATTTTTTTTTTTTTTTTTCAAAAAATTTTGATATAAAAGAAGACAATTTCAGAACATTTGAAATTGAGGGCCCTTTACAAAATCCCGATTTTCCCATGCGATAATAAGGCTCTGAATTTTAGTTTTTTGGGGGAAACGGGTGGATTTTCAAAATTTTAAGGTCGCCTACGTCTTCTCTCTATCATTTTGCTCATCTTTATGCAGTTAGAGGGAGTAATCAAAAGCGAAGCGCTGTTAATTTGTCAACGGTAATGGTTAAAAAAAACATGAGTACAAATTTTTGTCAATTTTAAATGTATAACGTACAACTGGCGCCATTCCCACATGTAATCTAAAAAAAAAAAAAAAAAAAAAAAAATCCTTCGGAACTGGACCACTGAAATGCTTAATATATATTAATCCTTATATCAATGCTTTATTTAGGCGAAAACAATTTATTCGTTTTAATATTCTAAGAAGTAGAAGTTTAATAATTTCGAGAAGCTATTTCAAACGATTTAAAATCGCAAAAATTTGCAAACCTATTTAGATTATGACATATAATTTGTTAGAGTTAACCTTTTAATTCATTTGGAACGCTTTTCTTCTTAGAAAAAGTCTGCATTTTAAATTAAGCCTTTCTGCTTAATAATTTGATATATATATATTTTTTTTTTAAATAGCCGAATACTGACAGCTTAGCAGTGCGGGACTGATTTATAGCTATTATGCCAGACTTGGGGATCGTCGAGAATCTTTTTTTCCCTACAATTTACACTCTTAAAAAAAAAAAAAAAAGCAGTTGATTACCAAGAAATCTCTAGGAAACAATGATTCCATTACTTGTTACTTTCCGAACATGTACCATGTAAGGAAAGTATTGCAATCCTGAAAAAATTCGACTTCGAGACTTTGATGTATTTACACGTTTTGAGGTCTTCTGAATTCAATTCTGTTTTTACGAGATATGTGTGTGTGTGTATGCGTGTGTGAACGAACTTCGATAGCTCCTAAACGGATCATTCGATTGAGCTCAAATTGGACATACATGTGATAAACCACCGTCGCAAGACCGGTATTGATTTTGGTGTATATAGGACTTATAGTTTTTCTACAGGGCTACGTCAAAGATTTCTTTGACATTATAGTATATGGGGAGAAAGTCTTGAAAGTATGCTAGCGTTTAAATGGTGCATTCGATTGAGTTTCAATTTGGTATATATGTTTGAATGATTCATCGATTAAAATTTATTTAAATGCTTGGTAATGATCTAATCGCAAGTCTTCGGAAAGTCGAGTGGAGGCACTCCAGATTTTTTTAGTATGATGCCATAACTTTTCTTAGTATTACTACTAAATAAAGCCATGTTTGCCAATTGATTTACATGACTTTATTTTGCAGCAATACTATGAAAAGTTATAGCATCTTTGTTTCAAAGAGATTTCTAAGTAATCCACAAATTTTTTTATAGTGTAGGGCATCACCCAAAAGGATGTTATTTTCGGATCCGCAACTCTCATCCGTATACCAGCCTATATACAGCTGGAGGAGCTGCAGATCCACAGATTTATCGTTCACGTTTGCGCCATGTACATATAGCGGTTTTTGATCAGCCGAGATGTGAAAACGAATCCTTTCACTTTCTGCACACCAGGTTATTACAACTCCTTAAAAATTTATTTTAGGATGACTAGGAAAAATTAAATTAATTAACTAAAACATTTTTCTAATTTATGTGTATTGAAAGAAGAAAGGGTTGTCACCCGATCGTTAACACTGCCAATATAGCTTTTGGGTCATCGTGTGACAATTGAGACTATGACAGCATATTTTAATATCCATAACGCTAGGTTCGAGTAAAAGTTTTCTGCATTTTTTCAGTTTCCGTATAGCTGGAATAATTTAAAATGCATGTGTAAAAAAAAAAATCATTACTTTCTTCGTCGTGAAGAACTGATACGCAGCTAGTTATAACATGTTATGTATATGTAAAAATAAATTACTTGAAATTCGAATTAAACATTTAATAATTTTGCGATTTCTCAAAATAATCAAACGAAAATCCCCACCTCTCTCTCCATGTGTTTATATATCATGGCTTTGATTTGCAACAGTGCTTCGATTTGAACTTCATATTTTAAACAGTTACACTAAAATTAATCTTTATTTTTAAATTTAGGTAATTGGAAATTTTATTTATTTACTTTTTCGTCTATTTGGCAGCTTAGTTTAACCAATTGTTAAAGTAATCTCTATTCCCGTGTGATGAGCGGGTACATCAGCTAATATAGAATAAAAATAGAAATTAAAATTCGTATTGTTCAATTAAAAGCAGCAATAATAAAATAATAAATCGATGACAAACTGACGCTTTCGATCTGATCCGGTATAAATTTAAATGCCTCGAAATCTAAGATGAAAATTTTGGCCTTATACAAATTGGTCTATTTCTGTGTATTTCTTTACGTAACAATTTCTATAATTCTTTAAAGGTTGAAAAGTTTTTCTAGCATGTATACATATTTACATAAATGAACTGACACACACACACACCACATAACACCAAAACAACAACAAAAAATCTTGCAGTTCAATGTGGGAAGTTAGTTTTTCTGGAAAGATGTTGTAGTTAGGGTAAAACTAAGACAGTGGAGGATCCTGAAAAGTTTCAAAGCAGGAGGCAATATGCGAGAAATTTTGTAAGAAAAATGGATCTTCTTAAATTTAAAATTTTGATTAAATAATTCTTATCGTCTGCAACCAGGTTTAGGATGGTTGCTCTCATCATTCATTATTGAAAAGACGTTTTTGAGAAGATTCCTCTTCTCTTACATGTGTAATTTCTTAGCGTGGATCTTTGAACACTCCTCTAAACCGGCAGATTATTCAAAGACCCATGCTAGGTGAGCAGGGAAACCACACAGATCATAGAGTGTAATGTAGTGCATTTATTGCAAGCCTGCACTCAGGGTATTTGCCAAGTCGGAATGCCTTGGTCAGAGGATTTTTTCAGGTGTTCTTCCGCGTCTTCACGAGACATCTAACGAAACCTCCCGAAACCCTACACCGTTAGAGAGACAGCCGCGCGGTAGTCCAGAACCCTCGACATTTACTCTTCAGGCATCTACCATTTCCAGTCCCTTGTGCAATGGGCCATGGTGGGACCGAGACCCACAGATCACAGAAAGGGAATCATCACCACTGAATCCAACTGGGATTTAATTTTATTTTATCTTACTTCTTCTTTCACTGTTATTCACTAGTTCTTTCACTATTTATTTTATCTTTATCTTCTTTCACTGTTCTTTTCAACTAGTTATTTTAATTTTGTTTTAATCTTTAGGACGGGATAGAGCGTTACTGATAAATTTGATCGCGCATTTAATCGTGTGACTTTTCTAGTAAAATCAAACTGAAACATCAATAACTGAGGACTAGTTTACAGCAATACAGTCTGGACACATACTCAACTTTCCTCACTATTTTTAGGAGGGCCCAGTGTCACTTTGCTTAAATATTTACCTTACATTTCATTGTTTACATGAAAAATACTATAAGGACGTTTTGGCTTCTAACTATGTTTCAAGAATATTATTTTTATCATTCCAATTTTAATGAACTAATGCATTATGTAAAAGTTGTCTTTATTTTATAACACCAGGCAGCTTCTACATAATGCGTTAGTTCATTAAAATTGGAATGGGAAAAATAATAGTCCGGAAACATAGTTGGTTGCCAAAACGTCCTTATAGTAAGTATTCTTGATGTAAACAATGAAATGTAAGATAAACATTTAACCTAAGTGACATTGGACTCTCCTAAAAATAGTGAGGGAAGTTGAGTACGTGTTCCGACTGTCTTGTAATTTAGTCCTCTGTTATTGACGTTTGATTTTCATTTTACTAGAAACTTAACGCGATTAAATGCGCAATAAAATGAAGCTGAAAATAGCAAAAAATTGAGAGAACGGGTGGATTTTCAGATTTTTAAAATAGCGCAGATCTTTTTTTAATATTTTTTTTACATAATTATGAAAATTTTCAAGCCGATCGCACGAACTGTGTGAATTTCATTAAATTTTTACACAGTAACTTTTTAATCTGTTTGGATTAATGATGGTAAAAGTTTTGTTTGGAAGGGGCCGGACCGGATTTGTTAGCGAGTGAGTCACGTATCAGCGTAACTATATAATAGGATAATTACAGAGTTAATATTTATACAGGAGTGGTTTATGACATGTAAATTTGAATTAATTTAAATAATAATATGCACTACATTTCTTTAAAGCCCCTCTTCATCCGTAAGCATGCGTGCCCAAGACCCCATATATGTTAAATCGGTCTCTTCTAATAAAATATTTTTTTTATATGCCAAATGTTTTGTTGTATTCGAGGCAACACCTTTTCCTTTTCAAGTAACATTTGAAAGAAGTAAAATATTTACTCAAAATTCGTTATTTTAATTAAAAATTTAAAGTTATTATAAATGAAAAAGTATCCTGGAGGTCTTTGAAGAATACGAAATATTCAAACTTATTTCCCGTGCCCAACCATGCTTAGAAGGGACTCCGGTTCGAAAGATTACTTATCTGAAAAAATACCGAAAGCATTCGGCTTCTCTCTTCTTTAGTTAGAAAAGGCATGGTCACCACATCTGTAAATAATTTTGTGGGGTGCTACAATTAAAGTATCGGAGGTGTGTCTTGGCCATTGTGCGCTCTCCCCTCCTTTGCAATCCATTAATCTAAGTGTCACAGGTGTTTTGGCGAGTGGGGGTAAGCAGTAACGGGATTTTATGTCACAGCCGCTTTCGAAGCAGAAAAAAGGGAGCAGAAAATTATGTCTCAGCCGCTTTGAACAACTCTTACAAATGAAGGGATTTTACGTCTCAGCCGCTTGGAGGGTTAAATTGCTTTTGAAATAATACCACATGAAATGAGAATAGTATTATCTAAACAGGGTGTTCCAAAAAGATGGTAACATATTTTAATTTTTATTCATTATGGGAAAAAAATGTTCAAAATAAGGTAGAAAAAAAAGATGACATTGAGAAAATATTCCTCTCATTAATGTTCAGAAAGTGACACTTTTTAAATTTCTATATGACTCTTGTACAAAAACATTCCTAATTAATTAAATGTGCCACATATACTAATGAAATTATGTACAAAATTTCAGTTTTTCATCACAAAACATCTCAGAGGGATCTTTAAACAAAGATAGTCAAGGGCTATACATGAATTTGAATATAAACATTTATTACTGAAAATTTTCTTTCATAATATCGGTATAACCCCTGAAATGCAACATGATATTTTTCCCTTTGAGAGCCAGTGAGAAGTGGTTTAAGTCAGCAAAATTTTAATATTTGTATCTCTGGCAATCTTTAGGGAATAATTCTTAAATTTTGCATATTTTACTAACTAGGGCCTTTTTAAAACAGGTATCGTACACAAATTTAAAAAGTGTCACTTTAGAAAAATTAATGAGAGAAATTTTTTCTTAACGTAGTTTTTTCCTACCTTATTTGAACATTTTTTTAATTTATATTGCCACGTATCTCTAATGGAAAAAGAATTAAAGAGTGTTATCTTTATGGGACACACTGTATACTTAGGGTTTATTGCATGATAAAGGGTGAGAGGAAGACACTAGATGTAAAATTAATACTAGTTATTATTGATGGTACACAGAATGAATGGACATTTATTTAATAAACATCTGCATTACTGTTTACCTCAAGCCAGATATTACAAGAATGCCTATGAAGATGTCACTTTTTTAAAGGCATATTTTTAAATTTTTTAGTCTTGGATACAGATTTACACATTTTGATTATTTAATTTACAAAATTTCCTGCCATTCTTAGAACTGCTGAGTAGGATTTCTATACACACACCATGACGGTGAAAAAAACTTGAAATACCATGTCTATTTAAATATGCAGCAATTCAACTATGGAAAAGAGCAAACCAAAAGAAAGCTAGAATTGCAAAAAGCCTCATCAGAGTTTGAAATTAGCATTAAAATATTTGTGCAAAAAGTCTTGAACGATATTTAAATTTTTTTTTTGCAGATTTAACATATTATTTTTATAGAAATTATAAAACATACCTTTTTTACTGGTCTCAATTTCCATTATTCTACTAGGCGTTTCAAATTTTCCATCAACAGCTACAACTCTCACTTCATATAATGTAGAAAATTCAAGGCCTTTTACAGTAACAGAATCATTATTTAATTCCACTGCAGTCTGATCCCAGTGGCCTTCACCTATTCATAAGCAAAAATTACTTTATTCACATACACAAAATTAAGGAGACAATTACATATCTCAGCATACTATATAAATAAATGAAGCTTGAACAATAATAATTAGCACATTTTGTGGCCATGCCACAGGTCTAATGTTTGATCCTCTGTGTTAACAATTTTGTTTCTTCTTTTCTACTGCAGTATTTAAGAGTATCCTATTTCAGATTTCTTGATTAATGTAGGTTGCAATGTTCAGTAATTTTATTTTTAAAAACAGTATATATATATATATATATATATATCAAGCATTTTAAACTGTTTGATCAGTGAGGCACTTTTTTAAACTATTGATTTTACTATACTTCTAATCGAATTTCACTAAAATTTCTCAAATAACTCTTTAAAAAGTAATTCCCAAACAACTGCACATGTGTAACTGTCTTTTTTTATTATTATTTCCAATGCAGCAGGCACAAAAGACATTATCCTTGGTAAACAAAAAACACAAAAGGTACATAAACAAAAACACAGTTTATATACCTTTTTGTGTTTTTTGTTTGGAACTATGTGCCTCTAACTTCTGTTTACGAAATAGCCATTGGGCACTATTAGCACTGGACACCCTGTATATATATATATACAAGCAGACACAAAACAATAAGAAATATTTAAGCATTATTTTTCACAAAAAAGCTTAAACATTATAATTTTGTTAGCAAAATTCTAAGTTTTAAAAGGTCTAGTCTGTGTCTCTCCCTATATTTTATTCCAAGAATATTAATAAAATGTCCAACAAAAATACGCAAATGTATTAAACAGTAACAGAGCACCAACAAACGCATGCAGGTGGTCTAAACTGTTACAGAACAGCTAAAAATAATCCTATCTAGAATATCAATCCCATAGCCCTTCCTATTTGGTTTTGGTGACATTTTATCCTCTTTTGAATATGCTATTAGTTCACAGTGTCCATGTGATTCTGTGTTGGCAACGTACCTACAAAACATAAGAAAACTTGGTTGCCCTTATAGTGCTGTGATTTTCTTTTGTGTGTAGTGAAACACAGAAACTCTGTACACCGCATATGTTGCTGTCATTATACACATACTTTCAACCACATATGTGGAAAAGAACTCTAAATTTAAGAAGCTGTAACTCTGTGAATTTTGATCATAGTAGAAAATTCTTTTTATTATTGTGTGTGAATTTTTTCTAAATATAACTGACAGGACTGGGGGACCGTATAAAAATTTAAATTTCATAATTTTTATAGGAATAACCAATTCCTATAAACCATATTGACTTTGATTGTTTCTGATATAATAGATTATGCAATTTAAAACATTTTTGTAACTGGAACTAAGTGTCTCTGATTCACAGTTTAGGAAATAGCCATTGGGCACCGTTAGCACTGGACACCCCGTATATATATATATATATATATATATAATGTTTGGGAATGGAAACAGAAAATATTTGTTAACTTTTTTTTTCAGGTTAAATTAAATTACTTACATTTTTTACAACTGGCATGACCTTTACATAATAATATGTGAAAAAAGACATAGGTATTTTGGGGCTCATGAGTTATGATATTCTGGGGGAAAAGGAGAAGGTCATAACATCAATGCCGGATTTAGAGGTGTGGAGGCCCTAGGGCAACAAAGGAGTGGAGATCCCTTATTATTTAACAAACAAATTAAACATTTTTTTCTACAACCTGTGTGGTAAAGTGGTCAGCCTTAATACATAGCCTAATGGTCCCGGGCTCGATTACCAGTGGTGGTAGATTTATTTGCATAAAAGGAGATTTTCTCCGGAACTTAGGAACAAAGGGATCTTAACCCAGAGTAAATATGGGTTAAGATCCCTTAGAAAGACCACCACGGAAGGTACTCCACCTCCCTTCAGCCTAGATAATTAGTGTAGATAATCGGCCATATTCTGAGATCAAATCAATTATTTACACAAAAAGTAATGTCTACTTCTCGTCTGATGTTGCACTCTTATTGTAACACCGATATGGCTCACAGATGATTACATTGAGTGCCAGTAATATATGTGAGATGTGTGCAAAGAAACAGTTGCTTTGCATCTGGCCCCTTTGGGAATAAATGTCATGACATTATCTTTTATTTATACTGGGTAGGAAATTTTACGTAAAAAATGTCTATTGTAGGGGCCCCTTTCTTGTGGAGGCCCCGGAGCTGCAGCCACGGTTGCCCTCCCCTAAATCCAGCCCTGCATAATATTAACCCCTAATAATCATTTTAATTTAAATGAATTGGCCAATTGACTTCCAAAGTATTGCATATCTTAAGACAAATTAGAAAGATGTTTTCACTAGCAGAAAAGATAAAGGATTGTGCTTTATTACAAGAAGGCTATAATACAATTTACCAGAATAAACAAAAAAGATAATGCAGATTTACATATTAATTTAGTATTAATAACATAATTAATAGGAATTCCATAATTAGATGGGGGTTATTTAAAGGGAAATATGTTGAATGTCACATACAGGTAAATATATATACAGAATCAAAGTTCATACCTTTTTTACGGAATTGCACATAGAAATAACTGCCTGGGTTTTTATCAACATCTGGTACCCATGTCACAAGAATATTAACTGTACCACGCTCATCAGGCAAATGTGACCATATAAAATCTGGTACATCTGGAACTATTTTAAGAAAAAATGCTAATTATACAAAAAATGAGCCAGTAAAACAATAGCTGTTACAATTAAGCATAGATTGATATATATGTATATATATATATATATATATTAAAGTAAAATATTACCATTTTCAGATTGTTCTTTGGTTTCCATTTCAATAAAATATGGTTCACCTTGACCAGCCTTTGTTGTAGCATGTATAATAATTCTGTATTTTGTATTGGGGGTCAACCCAGCAAGCTTTGCTTGTGTTTCGCTAGGATCTGAAATAGGTGGTTGCCTTTCCATTTTTGTTCCAAGAGCAGTTCCGTCAACTATAAGAACAGAATTTCATTATATATTTTCTCAATGGTCAAAAAGAGATTTATTATTTTAAATGTTTTATAATAAAAATATTCAGTTTCTTCTTAATTCAATAAAACAATCTCTTAATTACATAAATTAACAGATTAAAGAACCTGTTTTTTTAAACTATATTTTCAGTTATAACAGTGCTTTGATTGTGCTAAACAGTGCAGTGAAGATTTGTTACACATAATAATTAATTAGCAGAATGTTCAAAACTAATTAGTTAATTCATTATTTTAAATTATTTTATTCTTAAATTTAGCTATATGAATTTAAAGGTTAAAATTAATTTATTTTCTCCCATCTTGATTTTTTTCTTTGATCTCCTTGATTAATGACTTAAACGAAGTAATGTGTTATTTAAAGCTAATTAATGTATCATTCTTGCAACTATATGAATAGTTCTCAGAATATAAAATTAAAATTAGCAAATCTTTATGCATTGAAATGAAAACTATATCATCACTAATTAATCAATCAATAATAATAAGTTTAACTAATGATCTTTATAATATTTATATGCATGTTGTATTTTTGAAAAATTACCATTCTCACTTTTGAGCCGTTTCAGCTACATTCCTGTGGGCCCTTAATATTTCAGTCATATACAGCAAATTTGTTTTTGTTTTCACTCATTTAGTATACACTTTTGAGAAGGTAGAGAAATACATCAAAAGAGAGAGAGAGAGAGAGAAACTAAAATCGCATCAGAGCGATGTTTTCAAATATTAAAGGGGAGTTAGCAGCTTTATAGAATTTGATGCAGAATTAGATTCTATAAAACTGCTTAGCAATTTTATATAGAATTCCAATTGTTAGCAGTTTTATTCACAATATTTTATCAATTTAATAAAAAAATTTTATCAATTTTCACCCTGATCATTCATAACAGCAGTGATTTTCTGCCTTTTATTACTTCTTTCTTAACTGATTTCTGAAATAATACTAGTTACTCACAAAGGCACAGGAGACAAAGGAGTATTCACACTGTCCAGCAAGCTTCAACTATTCACCTACTGACCATCATTACAACAAATTCATAAAAAAGTAACAATTTTATAATCAAGTTATTTTTAATTATGAAGAATAGCATAAAAGAGGTAAAACAATAACGTCAGGGACCCAAAATCTGGAATACTCAGCCATTCCAAATTTTAAACTTCTCTTATTTTTGGGATACCTATAATAAACTCAATCCACTTTGCCAGGAGCTTCTCTATTCCTTTTGCCTGATCTCTCTATTATATAATTGAAACTTCCTCAGATCTCCATAATTCATACTAAAAAAAAAACTAACTGTAACCAAACTACATTAATTTTAGATTTTAATAAAAAGCTTTAAAGCTAAGATTTAACTAGCAGAAAGTTAAGAAATTATTAGTAGTTGAAGCAACAAAAAGAATAGCATTCTATTTTCCCCTTAAAACTCCGTCATTCAATGATTATAAGGAATCTTTTCACAGTATGGAACAGAGTTGAAAACTACCATGCAGGGCATAAAATCACCATAATATTGTATTAAATACATAAATAAATGTACGAAAAATTAATCATACCCTTCAGTATCAGTTCTCAGAAGATAGTAATTACTAGGATTATGCCTGGCAAAAAGCACCATAATGGCAGGGCCGGTTATGGTCCCCCCCTCAAACTTTATGAAAAAGAACTTTTGTCGGCAAAATTGTCAATTCGCAAAGGACTGTCAGCAAATTTGAGCTTTAACCACCAATCTGTTAAGTGTTCAGTGTATAAATTACCAGTTCTGCTGACAGTTTATTATAAGTTTTACCATATCATGAATATAGTCTTGTTATGATTTTCATGTTTCGTTTTAGTGATTTAAGTGCCTGTAAACAAGTTCCCTTTGTCCCATGAAGCCATCTTCATTCCAAATAATTTTAGGGTAATGTAGTGTGTATTTAAGGCAAACCTGCACGCTGACTATCTATCAGGGTGGGGCGCCTTGGGTGAAGGACTTTTAAGGGGATCTAAAGCGTATCGCTTAATCTGGAGAAAACTGCCCAAAACTCCAGATCATTAGAACTAAGGCTGCGAGTCTAGAACCCTGGATGTCCAATTCAATTATCTTCCAACGTTTAGTGATTTTAACCACTTGACCATTAATGGACCCAGAGATCATTTATTAAAATTAGATACATTTGAATTGATAAATAGATAGTGATTTAAATTAAGATATTGTTTGCTTCAACTATATAAAGTCTTCAACAAACTTCAATCTTGGTTAAATGATGCTTTTTAGGCTTACTATTGCACACACACATATTTACATTTTTTTATATACATTAACTTACCTTAAAACCTCTAAAATAACCTTGTACGGTAAGTGGATTAACAGGGTCCCATACAAAAACAGCAGATGTAGCATCTATGACTCGTACAATTTTAAAGTTCAATGGAGCTTGTCTAGGAACTTAAAAAAAGGAGGGATATTTTGTCACAAATGCATTGTTTTATATAAAATTATTTAATATATGATGCTGGGATAAAACATAGCAAAACATAATTACATTTATCCACTGTTTTAACAAAAATGACTGGAATCTCTCTCAGGGAGAAGAGAGAAATAGATTCACAGGGAAACATAAATGATCTGCAGCCCAGAAGAAAAAATTAGCCCTTTCCTTAAGGCGACAATGGACCATAATTATTTTTTTCTGTATTTATTTGCCAATTGCTGTAAAATTTTGTATATTGACATAGTGTTACTTGACTAGTAAAAATAGCAGTTCTTTTGATAAGAGCCTTTGGTATACAGGCATGATCTGGGAGACAACAAACTCGGACAAAACTGTTCGCATAGAAGAGTGTTTCTTCGGAATTTCACCAAGTGATTGGGCTCGCTGGTAAAAACACCAAGAGGTAGCTTCTTTTGGACACTTGGAATGCTACGGCTTTTTGTCAGTTGACATGCAATGAAACAGTGATGCCAGCGTTGCTGTTTTCATTTTCTCGGTGTCAGGAGCATTTTCTTTTATTGCCTTTCGCCCCAAAGCAGAATGTTTTGCAATGTTCTGCAACGCTCTCTCAACTAGCCAAAAATGTTCTGCAGGAAATATACCTTAATATACAGAGGGCTATTATGTTAGGATATTAGTAAGCGTAACCTATATCTAAAATATTAAATGAAATTAGAGAAACTTTGTGTAATTATCAAAGTAACAAGGAAATGAAACATTAACTGAACAGATATATATATATGTAGAGAAAATATTTCGAACTAAAGCTTAAAATTCCCGGTCGCCAGGTGGCGATTAAACTTCTGACTACCGGCCAGACGAATTCTATCGTTTGTTAACTCAGGTTTCACACTAGACTGAGGGATTGCACGATTCTTGCTCTTGCAATGCCACACAGAATCCCCCTCAAAACAAACAAACAACAACAACAAAAAAAAAAAAAAAAACAGTAGCGGGCTTTTCCTGTGTGCTGGGTTGTTCAATTTTGATGAAGCAGCTAAATATTTAATGGGATAAAGAATCAAATATCATTAAATTCTATTGTTATCAAAATCATTTGTGTATTATATTGCTAATTTTGATATTTATAATCTGCTGAGTTCATTCTAGGCGAGGTCAGTGGTGCGCCGGGCCCCGATGCCCTTTAAAAAAAAAAATTCGTTAGCGCCCCGATGATGAAAAACTAGGCACCCTCTTTTGCCAGCGAAGTTCTTTTTAATCTCTAAGAAAGTTTCTTTAGCCCTTTTATTTGTTTAACTGTTATTTGTTTGCTTACACCTAATGTGTTAATGATACTTGTCAAATGAAAAGGAGGAATTTGCACAACTGCTATGGTAATAGAACTCTCCCGCCCTCTTTCCCCCTCCGGAAGCACTCGGGAGGCCCAGTCCGGGTAGTAGCGGACCTTGATGAGAAGGGGGATGGAAATCAACTGTGTAAAAACTAATTCATCTATAATTTTTTTTATTAATGGACCGATTTGTTTGAAAATTTGGGGAGCACTTTTAAATGCAAAAATTGATTCAGAGTCTAAATTTTAGAAAGACATCTTAATTTGTTCAAAAGTTAGAAATTTATTGTCAAAACATAATTTCTTTCCCCTTTCTTACTTTGTGGCTTGGACTTACAGAATGCTTTGTGGTTTTCTTTGTGAGCTAGACGGGGAGGCAAATGTTCTTATCTCCTTTCCGGCTATTTCAATATTACCACTTAAATAGATGACCAGCTGATTGTTAATATCAACGGAATATTTATTATGGCTGCATGATAATCCTGAAAAATTTTTTAGCTATTGTTGTCCATTAAAAAAAAATTAATTAAGAACTGAAATTTGTAGTGGAATAAATATTGAATAACTGAAATAGATATTTATACCATTATAGGGTTATTTTGAACAGAAGAGTTATTAATATTTTTATGCATTCACTATAATATTTTAATTGTTTGAACTTTGCAAAATAGAGAATGAAAATAAAAGTAAAATAATTTTCTCAATAAAAAGACTTTTGTTCCTTAAGACTTCTGGGTATTTCATATTTAAAATCTTTTCCCTTCCTTTATAATCTTACCCCCCCCCTCCCTACAACCAAATGCTCAGAAGTCTGGTGCACTTAAGTACACAAGCAGTGTAACAGACCCTGTGTCTCCTTGTCATGAAGTATGCAAAAGTGCTAGTGCAAATATAATGAGACGTTTCTTTGGTGAAGATGGGCCTGGAAAGTAGATATCTGTTTGCACTGCTGACATTTTATATACAGCTTTCTTTCCATCTTTTTCTGGGGAGTTAAATGAGTATGGAGAAAAAGAACTTGCAGAATTCTGTACAGTTTTTAATAAAATATATTGAATTTTTCAGAAGAGATAATTAGAAAATATAATCGGGCCAATAATTTAAATTTATCATACGCTATCGATGTTAATTTTTATATGTAAGGCTAAATATTCTTAATTGCAACAAAAACCATAAAATATTCAAATGTTGCATTCGCAAAATGTTGGAATTCTCAAGATTTTCAGACCGATGTTTCGAAATCGCGTAAATTTTCGGACCCGTTTATAGTAGTTTTGCATTTCTAAATGCATCCATAATTACTTAAAGCATAGTATTATCTATAATAATTATGAATAAACTGTAATAGGAAGACCAGTTTAACGAAACAATCGTTCACAGCATAAACTTGCAAGAGCGCGAAACATCCGGAGCATCGTTACTAACTGCTTTTGCTACGGCGGTAAAATCTGAAATTATGAATATTTATTAAATAATTTGCAATTGTGTAGTTACTAAACATAACTTCTGACATTGCAGTATCAAGATCGACAGACGGAATTGCTTAATCTCCCTTTCCCTTTCTAAGTATGCGCGCTATAAATTTATTTATATATATATTTGTTTGAAAATCCTGATCGCGTTTTCTTGTTGTGTCAGCAGAAAACAAACATCAAAGAGGCACCTTTAAGGTCAGCTCATAGCTCACGAAAGATGAAATAAAAAAGCTATTTAATAAACATCATATTCAGAAGAGGGTAAATTATTTGCAATAATGCATTTTAACGGGTTGCATATATGAAGGTCTAATTTTACTACTTGTAATTTTGAAGTGGCCATTTTAATCGATTGTATTTTTGTAAAGGAGCCGTTTTAATCCAATTTTTTTAAAGGGGTTGCACATAACAATTCTCAGTTTTATATGTTCCTATAATTTTTAAAAATTATAGGAGTATTACACTCAAAGCAAGAGACTGTCTCGAGCAGACATATTTACCGGGGGGAAAAACGTAGCTAGAAAATGAATGTGAATGATATTGCAAGTGATAAGCGCTGTCCGTTCTCCACATGTGGGGTCCCAAAAGGTGGCGCTCTCCCAGAAGGAGATGATCAGGCGCCTTTTGGGTGATAATTCACTTTTGACTAATTGCCGCCGTGTCATCTCCCCCCCCCCCCCCCCCAAAGGAATATATTCTTTCTATGCCTGGATGCAGGAGATGAAATGGTATCCCTCCAGATTGCTGTCTGGCTTTTGAGTTTGACTTTCTGTTTAAAGTGATTGATTTCTCCCCTCTCTCTCCCTTTTCAGTCCTCATCCGTAATTGTTCTGCAGCGGAGCTCTTTGTTCTGCGACGCACGTCGCCGATTTCGGCATGTTCTGCGTTGGGGGCCTTTCGGTAATAATTTTGAAGCCTGACAATCGTGCTTTCTGTTAAGTTACCTCTTTTTTTCCCTCCTAAGGTGATTTTTCTGCTTTTACACTCTTTAATTTTGTTTCGAAGGCCTGTTCCAAGTCTTTTGGCAACGTGATTTAAGCATCCTTCTTTCTTGATTTGGGTATCACTTCCATAAACCTTATTTTCATTCAAAAAATGGAATGTTTTTGAATCACCATCACTCAGCATAGTGGTATAGCGGAAATTATACTTTTCTTCAGAACGCTTCCATATTTTTAAGGCGGCATGCATCTCCATACTGTTGGAAGAACCCGAGAAGTTTTTCTGACATTCTGGTTCATACGATGTCAAGGTGTAAGGTGTCAAAGTCTGCAGTATCTTTACCCAGATCTCGAGCACTTGTGACACACTGGTGACAGTATTTACTCAAAATTTCGAAGTCGACGACTAGTCCTGCCAAAACATGAATGGCGATTCAAATACCATAAAGCGATGAATGGCCTCTCTTTTGCCAGGTGCCATCATAAGACACACAAATATCTATGACATCAGTACGATCAATCGAAGAGTCCATCTTTAAGTACTTTTCTCTAATTGCTTGATGAGAGACTGTTAAAATTTCCGCTTTACTTTCAGCATTTTTTGAGCAGAGGTCATCTAAATAACGAGAAAATGTTTTACTATTCATTCCTGGGAAACCCAAAATCATAGAAAACTTTTCTAGAGCAGCACGACCATCTAGAACAAGCGCTAGTGATAAACAAGTTGTAAACAAACACACGGTTGCCAACGCAACAAAGTAGAAAATCAACTCCTGCAGCTGTTTCTTCAGTGATTCAGTTCGCTTTACGATCATCGCTATCAGACGTCGTTTGTTTTCATTTTAAATACTGGTATAACTCCACTTGTAATCATCGTATCAACATGATTTTTTTTTTTTTTTAAGCTAATGAATTGTAGATTCATTTTAAGGAAGAAAAAAAAAATTTTTACGTGACACATTTTTGGGAATTTGAAGGTCCATTGTCGCCTTAAATCTCATATGAATTCACCATTGAGTTTGTGCAAGTTTTTACCACACCAAATGAATCCATCAAATGCATGCAAATTTGAAATATTCAGGAGATGGATAAAAAGTAAAATAAGAATTTATTTTAATAAAACTGAATGCAAAAAAATAAATGGAATAGTCACATGCCTCACAAATAATAGGATTTATAAACATTACTACCATATGACTTGCAGAAATATGGAGATTACAATTAGAGTATAATTGTATGGCTAGTTTAGATTAAAGAAAATATTTTTATTTTTTTAAATCACATAGTTCAGTCTTATTTATTAAATTTCACATTAATAGTTTTTTTAGAATTATGACTTTGATGTTTCATCCTTTGAAATTTATCAAACTCCACTTTTATTGTAGAACTTTATTTAATCAGAACCTCTTGGACATATTATATGCAACTAAAGGAATACATTTCTGCTTGTTAACCCTTTGTATCATCACGTTGCAGATCTGTAACACACTAATTAAAGCTGCATAAATTAATCACAGTGTATTAAAAAATACTTGAATGACCATTTTTTTAAGAATAACCTGAGCATAAAATAATTCTTTTGAAAAATCTGAAAATTTTTGATATTTAATTAATATTGTAACATGAAACAGTATTTTGTCCTTCAGTAGGCCACACTACTGGTTACTGCAGCACTTGTAGTGTTTTTTTGTAGGTCAAGCTAACAAGAGCTTTAGTGAATTTTTAAAAAGTTCTCAGCTTAAACTGTTCACAAACACTTCAGTAAAAAACTTAGGCATACTATAGATACAGTCAACTCTCTTTATAACGAAACAATATAACAAAGCTCACGTTATAACAAAGAAGGATTTTTTATTTAGTTGGTCTAATGTTAAAATGTAGGAGATTCAAAACCTTATAACAAAATTGTTATAACGAATTTCACTTTATAGCAAAATAAAATTAGCTTGAAATTGGGGTTTAAACGATCATTATAAGGAAATCGATTTACATGTTATGTTATTTGT
>JAWZYV010020225.1:0-20210 GCA_038373885.1 Cheiracanthium punctorium | reverse complement strand
ATACAGTACAGTGTGTACAGTAAAAAATACATACATATAAAAATACATGTCAGTGCTGTTAGAAAGAATCGTCACCCTTTTTTGACGGGAAAGGACGTGCTCAAAAGTAAAGGATTCTCGTGGAGCCATGTCACCCGCGACTCTTTTTATAGAAATCCCATCTATTGTTCGTGACCGGCAACAGTCCAAACGTCCGAGCTGGGTGTTCCCAGAGCGGGATCACTGCGGGTTTAAGGGTTAAAGTTCTCTACAGACGACGCTATTGCCTAGAAAGTTGTGATATTTTGAGCTGGACATCGTGAATTAAGTATGGGAATTGAATGGGGTACTTTTTTTAAAACATAGACGACGACATAAAACTTTGCCGACGACCGTTTGGATGTCGACAGCACAATAGGGCAGTTTCACTTGGCGTCACAATTCATTCCTTTTAGGAATGACATTCCACTAAAAACGAGGCAAATACAAAAAAAATTTATTACGTCATTGGAATGAGTTATGAGTCATTTATGGGTCTCTCGGCTCGAAATCATTTTTGCCATTTCTAGCCACTTTGATTCTATCCACTTTTTCTCCGCCAGAGTTGGCCACATTGTTTGCAGGCAATCGCTCGAAAAGGTGACGTCGAAGAGGCACGATGAACCGGTACACGTGGAATGAAATGGAAGATAGGCTTCTAACTAATGGTGGACCCAAAGCTTCCCCCCCACACACACACCGCCATCTTTTCGTTTGCGCCTGTATGCTTCCTATGTGGAACAGTCCTCTTTTCCTATTTCCTACCTCACTACCAATAGTCTAAGAGCCAGCGACTGCCAGACCTTCCTCATAGTATAAAAGCTGAAACTTTCTCTGCGCATACCGAGGTTGGAACCATCGGCCACTCTAAAGTTTGGAGGACCGTGGCTTTGGCAGATAACAGGTGGCAAAGGTGTATAAAATGGCAGACTATTTTCGTCATTTCATAAAGCTTCATTTTTTTTTATAGGTTCTTCTTCGCTATACTAGAAATGACTGGATCCCTTGCCAAATACTTTTCCATCGTGGCAAACCCCCGCCAGACAACTTCAAAGTCATGGAAAACGTAATTCTATGACGAGCGCACTGCAGCATCGTAAGAAAGTTCAGAAATAGCAGTATAAAATGGGCTTGGCACTTTGTGAACAGCTTGACGTGCTTCGTCGCGGGAGTTTACGAACACACCAGTTTTCCATGACTTTGAGATTGCCTAGCGGGGTTTTGCCACGATGGAAAAGTGTTTGGCAAGGGATCCAGTGATTTCTAGCACTGCGAAGAAGAACCTATACAAAAATGAAGCTTTATGAAATGAGGAAAATTTTCTGCCATTTTATACACCTTTGCCACCTGTTACCTGCCAAAGCCACGGTCCTCCAAACTTTATAATGGCCGATAGTTCCTACCTCTATTGGGGGGATTATGCGCAGAGAATGTTTCAGCTTTTATACTACGACGAAGGTCTGGCGGTCGCTGGCTTTTGCTCTACAAATATGGATGATGAGTTTTGAATGACCCTGTAGATAATTCAAACCATTCGTATCATGAAGTCATACGGAACTTTTGAGGGAGGAGGTGCACTTACTTGTTCAGGGGCGGCAGGCAGCAGCAGCAAAACCTCGTCAGGACGCGGTCCAGGCAGTGCGGCGGCCGCGGGTCGGCCTCAGGATTCCCGGCCATGCATTCCTCCGCGTTGGGGAACATCAGGGTCTGCTCCCTCAACGGAACACTTCCGTGTGGACACATGGGAAAAGAGAGATCGAGAACAGATTCAATGAAACGGGGAAAATACAGAAGCTTAGGGGGTTATCACACTAGCTCAAAATCCGAGCAACGTTCCGCTGGAACAACTTTTCCGACAGACTTATCGTTAAGGGCTGTAAAAGTGAACAAAATTTCGCCTTCGCCCAACAGTCATGGCATGTTAAGGTATGTATGGCGTTTAGATTGTATCGTGACTCATCATCCAGCATAACCCTTTCCTTGGTTTATTTAAATAAATCGGATGGGCGGGGATTTGTTAATGATACTTAAATGGATTGCATTTATTAAAATAATAATTAATTCGCCAAATAAAGTCGACTTCTAATTCCAACCCCCATTTGTGTGCCGCCATCATTTCTCGCCAAGCTTCGAACGGTAGTCCATGACGTAGCAAGAAGAAATAGTCGGAAGGGCCGAAATTTCCGCAGACTCGGATTCTTTCGTTCGGAAAGCAAAAAGTGGGAGATCGTCGTCGTCAAGGTAACGACAGAGAAAACCTGTCTAAAAGTGGTTCGGCGAGAAAGTCGTTCGGATTTCTAGCTAGTGTGATAACCCCCTTTTACATGCCATTGTTCTCAGTTAGGAACATCCAATTAAAAATGGATTTAAAAATTAAATCCTATCAATATTGACTTAAGTATTAGCAGATAGAGTTAAAAGATCACTTGATTTTTTGAAATAGAAGTTGCATTTCTATCATGAGTGAGAAACTGGACAAACAAACAAACAACAACAAAAAAAAAAAAAAAAAAAAAAAAAAAAGCTCCGTAAAAATTGATGAAAATGTCTATTTTCATCAGACATTTTTACGTAGCTGTCAGGATGCACCCCCCTCCTCCAAACAGAATTCTTATCTTTACTTAAATTTAAAAATAAATTTTTCATTCATTCTTAATATTTCATTTATTATTTAGGGCGAGATTCAAGTGAAGCACAATTCGAACGTTTTCTGAGTTGAACAGGGGAAACTTCGAAATATATCAATGTTTCTTATTCAACTGAAACAAACCAATCGTGTTTTGATCACGTGACAGCGCGATAGGTTTGTTCATTGGAAGTATTCTGGGGACTGAACTGGGAACTGAAAAACGTTCGATTCGAACTCGATCGCGCGCGTTTCACTTGAATCTCGCCCTTAAACTAACCATCGTCTATCCAGTTTTTGAAACCGATGTGAATTATAGTCAGAAATAACCCATGCTCCCAATCGGAAATACAGTGAAAATTGTATAAAAAAATTTCTTTCACCATTTAAATGACGAATATCCTTAACCTTTCCCATATTAGAAGACAAAATATGGGAAAAAAAGTATATGCGTGTAATCTTTACGCGCAATTGAAGTAAAACTTCTTTGATGTTTACGACACATATCACTGAAATGATTAAACTTAAAATAAATATCATATTAAAATTTAATTATATTGATTATTTATGTACTTTACAAAGATTATATAAATGTTATATTCATATTATTCATTGGAAATAGGTACTTGAATGTCATCCTAACTTTTTATATATGAAATTAGAGATTTGTGGTAACTATAATGTGAAACATAAATTTTACTCTCTAAATTGGCTAATTTTCTTGAAAATACAGCATCTATCGTCGAACCGAAACGCGTTGTTGATTGAATTCGAGAAGTACCCATAGTTAGATCCAATTTTTCTTTTAAAAAATCGACTAACGGCTGAGATTCTTGAGAGCGAAAATGAACATTAAAATCTCCAGTAAGAATCATCGGTCATTCATGATAATTACTTAGAATCCAGGAAGTGTCCACACGCTTAAATCTATTGAGTAAAATAATAATCAAACGGAGTCTATTTTTACTCAATTTTTGACTTCAAACAGCCATTCTCCCGATTGAGTAAAATTTGCTCAATCAACAAATCCAATCCAATTTGACAAAAATCAATGGAGCGAAAAATTCTCAATTTTTGAGCATTCTACAACAGCTCCATTTAGGCTAAATAGTAATCAAAAATGAGGAGTGTCTGTCCGTTTATGATTAATATAACTGTACTCAATTATGATTATTATTTAAGCTATAGAATGAGCGTTTTTGCAAAATCAGCCCTTTTTTAATCAACATATCTGTACTCCATTAAGATTATTATTTTAAGCTAGAAAGAGGGTGCTTTATTAAAATTTGCTGTTTTTGATTAATATATTGAATGATTCGTTTTCTTCATTTTTCTACCGAGAAAATAAATTTTAAATCAAGGCAAATACATTACATATATCTTAATACACTATAAAAAAGTATTTTTTTAATAGATAGAATATAATTTCACTATAGTCTCTCGTTATAAAACGAATTCAGAATACAGAAATGCAATCATGGTTCAACCAGCTGTGAGATTTAATTAAAGAAGCAACCCAATTTATTGACATGAAAAAGGTAAAATACTACTTACTCACTTTGGGTGGAGATATCCTAACTTCATTTGTTTTACAACAGCTTTTTATAATCCAATCGTAAGAAACTATGTCATTAAAGCGAAATCTTTACCTGAAGCATCTCCTCCATATCTAGGCTGAATTTATTTCACAACTCTGAATACGAAAAAGATGCATTTGGTATTCGGATATAACATAAAATTATCAACAGCGAATACACACACAACTATGCCCGACTATGAACCGTTAGCCGTTGAACAGCGTGGGTCACGTGACAGTAATAGGATATATGGGTCGTGGGGGAGAAGAGACAGACAGAATACTCAAATAGACAAGATTTTTGCGGAAAATGAGTTAAATAGAATATATCGGGTGGGGAGTGCTGGGGCGAATTGAGGCATTCACAAATTATTGTCTTGAATGAGTATTCTTTGGCGTAAAAGGATTTAAATCGGCCGATAAGAAATTTAATCAATAAATGAGTGTTAGTTTTAATCAATAGATTTAAGCGTGCATGTTGCAGTATTATTCTTTAACTGTTTTCTTATATCATTGTTCCGTCTGGAGGTTGGGTTTGAAGGGGGGGAAATGTGCATAGTCTAGTACTATACTTTAACTGTTCTTTAACTGATGTTTTCTTCTGTTAGTTGGGTTCGAATGCAGGTAGTGTACAGATACCACTTATATGAATTTTTCGATTTTGAAATGTTTTTATGGGTATTGACAGCCGTCACACACCTTTGAAAAGATAAAAGAAGGAGCATGCTGAGGTGTCCTAACGAATTTGCGAATATTGAACTTATCGAATATCGAATCGAATGCATAAATTTTTGTGTTACAAGTTACATTCAATTAAAAATTTTGAATATTTGTGATGAAATGAAGTCATCAGAAATTTTTCTCTCGAGAGATCATTTTAGTAGCTATTATGATGACATAAAAGGAAGTTCTGGGGACCCCTAAAAATCGGGGGCCCAGGGCACGTGCCCCGAATGCCCAGCCGTAAACCAGTCCCTGACTGTTCCGGTTCGATTGCAGGCAGGTTCCATTTCTTTGTGATTTTCCAAAACCATGTATCGTATATTATTCATCTAAAAATAAAGATTATCGAGAACCTCCTGTGAGGTTGGGATTACATGTAAAATATTATGTACTTTCAAAACACTTATGATATATAAATAAATATTGATGAATTCCGGAACACGATGAATTCGGGGAACGGCGAAAGCAGGTCGAAAAGGTAGGATTTTCCATGGTTCTTCTTTTTCGGAGCGCGCACGTCACTTCCTTTACTGAGCGTTACTTCCGTCAGAAAAAAAAAAAAAAAAAAAAAAAATCTGAGTTACTTCCAAATCGCCACTAAAGAAGTTTTACTTCAAAAATTTCTTTCCCTATTTAAACGACGAATGTCCTTAACTAACGTATGAGAAGACAAAATTTGGGGGGGGGGGAAACTAATTTAAAATATGCCCGGATCTCAACGCGGTCTGTAACAGTTCAGGCGGAAGGCGCCCATAATGTATACTCACACCATGTCCATGGTGGATCCCTTGTAGTCCGGTATCTTGTGTACCCGGGCAGCTTCCGTGTAGGGCAGATCCACGGAACCGCCCCTGCCCCAGTGGGGGTCTCTCTCCAGCTTGGCCAGCTTGCCGTACATGTCGTCCACTATGGCGTAACTGACCTGCGATGAGAGAAAAAAAAAAACCGTTGGCTAGTTTTTCGTGAGGTGGAGGACTTTGGATTGCAATACGACGGGGATAGGTGTAATATTTATTGTGCTGTCCTGATCGTAGTTTTTTTTTTATTATTAAAAAAAAAGTGTGCTGTTTGTTTTTTATTTGTTTGTTCTGTTTTCTCTTTTTTGTGTGTGTGTTTGTACTAGTGTGTTCCCTTTTTTATTATTATTATTTTTTTTTTCTTTATTCCTTTTTTATTTCTGTATTTTTTGTGCTTCTTTCCTTTCCTTTTTATCCCATATTTTAATTTTTTTCTCCCCTCTCCGTGGTTTTGTTCGACTTTTCTTTGCCCCTTGTGGCAACATCTTGCTTGTTTATCTCTTTTCAGTTCCCCGTGTTCTTTACGACGAAGGGCTTGGACTGATGAAGTTCAAAACAATTTTTGAACGAAACGTGCGTATCCTCTTACCTTTTACTTCTTATGTGTGTTTTTTACAAAGTAATTACTTTGTGTAATGGCTTTATTACATGAAAGAATTTTCTTGCGATTGGGTTGCTAAACCTCTTTCCTGGAAATTTCCCTCAGTTACCTAGGGAACAGTCCACTCCAACTTTTTTCGTTCAGATGCGAAAAAAATGGCAGGTTGCTGGAAATCCAGCCAATCGTAGTGCTTCCTATTTCTACGTCACAGCACAAGATGGCGGAAGAGTCAGCGTCAGCCAAACCGTTCGCAGTGAACGGGATGAGCGTGTGCAAAAATAAAATGTCCGTGAAATGGAATATCGACATGGAAATAGATTGGATTGAAGAAAAGAAAAAATAAATATCAATCCGATCCGAAGATGCACGAGAGGTATAAGCAACCCACGATAGGCTATTTATAATGACATGCTCTAGCAACCGCCCATTCGGTGAATCCCTGACGTGTGTGAACACGGCAGGGTTTGTTGACTATGGCCCTTATTCAGATAGATTGAGTAGCTACTAACCCTATTGTTTAGTTACTAAATTGAGTAAAGCGGATTCAGATGGAATTTGGAGGCGGAGATACTAAACGCGTGAGCAAAACAAGCTGCTAAAATCACGTGAGCCGACAAGCTGCTCAATCCCAGACTCAATAAACGCACGCCTGGAACAAGCGCTCCGATGGGTCTACTAGCTTCCCTGTTAACGTATCCCTACATTTTTCCTGACTTCCCTTGGTGTTGGTCACGTGATTTAGTACTCAATGTATCTGAATCCCGATTTACGAACATTTAGTATCCCCGCCCACTTACTAACTTAGTAACTGAACACTAGGTTTAGTAGCTACTCAATCTATCTGCATAGTAGCCTATGGCAACCCTGCGTGCTCATCTGGGCTCCCCGACTGGCGGGAATGAATGGCAGCAACCAAAATGGCTCTAAATTTCGTCCGTGTAAATAAGGCCTTAAGGGTCGTCCCAAATGAAAGGGGCACTACAGGGGGTATTTCGCGAGTGGTGATTCTTTCTCACGAGACGATCCTGCAAAATGTGTATTCCATGGAGTGTACGTCTCGCAGATCGGTATCCCGCTGATGTAAAGGATTTTCGTAATGAAAAAAACAACAGTACGGATAGCAGGTCGTGACTTGGTCAAGCGCATGCGATTATCACCAAGCAAGCAGTTGCATCTGTGGACCGTCTTGAGAGGTATGGATCAGCCAATCACCACTTGCCGAGAAATGTCTGTGAACAAAGTATAAACATGGGGCCCGTTCGAGAATTCACCGGTTGGTTATGCACCGGTGCTACCGGTTGCGGTCATTCTTTGGTTAAGTGACGTCACGTTTGTCAACCGGTTTCGGTCATCCTCACCACATCCAATTCCAAGCCAAGAAAACAGAAATAAACATTGGCAACCTGAATAACCCTCGCTAGCAGGGTCATTCTGGTTGCGCTCTGGTCAAGCTGAGCAGACAACCGCTACATGACCGAAACGTTTTCGAACGCGGATAATTCCAGAGCTCCGCCTTTTCGAACGCTCTGGTCGTGCACCGGTGTTACCGGTGCACAACCGATGAATTCTCGAACGCGCCCACTGTAATGTACCAGCGGTCGCCCCTTTCCCCGGAGCTCCTTCACCCACACTATAAGAAAAAACCATGCTAAATTACAGCACAGTGTGCTGGTAATCATAACGCCAACACATGTGCTGTAAATTTCAAGCACTTTGAATTTTCAAGCACTGTGTTGTAAATTTACAACACCGTGTTGTAAATAGTTGGCACGATGGCACGGTGGCACAACAGCACATGTGCTGTAAATTTACAGCACCGTGTTGTAAAATTACAGCACATCATTTTCAAGTACCTATGTAAATTCACAACACTGTGTTGTAAAATTACAACACTTCATTTTTCAAGCATCTATGTGAATTTACAACACTGTGTTGTAAAATTAAAGCACCTCATTTTTCGAGCACTTATGTAAATTTACAACACCATGCTATAAAATTACAGCGCCTGATTTTTCAAGCACTGTTGTGTATTTTTACAGCACTTGAATTTTCAAGCACTGTAACGTGTTTTCACAGTTCTTGAATTTTCAAGTACTTTCATGGAATTGTACTACACTTCTGTGTAAGTTTTAGCCCGATGCAATTTTTCTGTGCACATGCATTTATAATTACGCTTCGAGCAAAAATTTATACCTGTCCCTCGATTTGCACGGCACTCAATTTACACGTTTTTCAATGAAAACTTTTTTTATTTTATTTTATTGTGTGTGTTACATCATACACATTTACAATTACTTTTCAAACAAATTTACAGCTATCCCTCTATTTGCTTGGTACTCAATTTACGCGTTTTTCAAAAGAAAACTTTAGTTTTTTTTTATATTATTTATGGGATCCTATAATTTACAATTACATTTCAATCAAATTTACAGCTATCTTCCATATTCACTTTCCTCAATTTACACGGTTTCGCGTTTACACGGTTTTACATGTTTTTTTTTTTTTTTAAATCCTACACATTTACAAGTAATTTTCAAACAAATTCACACATATCCCTCGATTTGCACGGTACTCAATTTACACTGTTTTAAAATGAAAACTTATTTTACAGGTTTTTTTAAATTTTTTTTATTGGATTCTACAATTTACAATTACATATCAAAGAAATTTACAGAACTATCCTTCAATATGCGCGGTACTCAGTTTTACACGGTTTCGCTTTTATAAGGTTTCAAAATTATTTTTTTTAATGGTTTTTTTCCTTATACTACGGTTTCCAATTAATTTTGAAACAAATTTACTCCCATCCCTCGTTTTGCACGGTACTCAGTTTACACTGTTTTTAAATGAGAACTTATTTTGAGTTTTTTATTATTTTATTCATTGGGTCCTATACAATTTAACATTACATTTCAAACAAATTTACAGCTATCCTTTCATATGCACAGTACTCAATTTACACGGTTTCGTGTTTATACGGTTTTTGGAATGAATTTTTTTTTCAGTTTTGTTAAATCCTACACATTTACAATTAATTTTTAAACAAATTTACACTTTAGCACGTTATTCAATTTACACTTTTTTAAAATGAAAACTTATTTTAGAGGGTTTTTATTTTAAATTTTATTTATTGGATCCTACAATTTACAATTACATTTCAAACAAATTTATGGATATTCTTCGGTATGCCCGGCACTCAATTTATACGGTTTCATGTTTACACGTTTTTTAAATAATTTTCTTTTATCCTACACGCGTACAATTAATTTTCAAACAAATTTACCCCGATTTGCACAGTACTAAACTTACACTGTTTTTAAATGAAAACTTTTTTCCCTAACTCGAAGTAGTTAGAAATTTTGCACAACGATTTAAAATATGTAGAAAAATCTTGCTCCTTTAAAAAGCCAGAAAGATCTGCAATAAATATTTTTGTTGTTGAAACTTTTTGAAGCAGCACTAATGTCAAATTACAAAATGTGAATTTAACTAAAAGCATTGCAAGTGGCAGTGGGAAATTTCGGAATGAGATTTTCATTCTTGAAACTGAGATCATTTGCTATTAAAATAAAATATTTGCAAACTCACAGTCACCTCTATGTCTAATATGTTAATGTTATAGTGATGCATAGCTGTAGGAGACTATAACTTTAAAAAAGAACTTTTGTGAGTGTGTAATAGCTTGATAATAAAATATGGCAATATTTTTAACAAAAACGTAAAATTAAAGTCTCTTGAACATAGCTATGAAATTAATTTATTTTAATAAGTAAGTAAGCAAACTTACATCCAAGCTTGAAAGGGGGGGGGGATTAACAATTCTTGACTTGTAAAGGGACTTAGGTTCCTCTTATTCATAGGGTCAAATTATAAGTTAAGATCATGGAAACAGATTTTTTCAAAAATTTGTTTGTATGGAGTTGTCTTATACATACCCGTAAAAGGCAGGCCCGTTGTATTTCCAGAGTTAAGTTGCTTCAGTGTTTTGTTTTTTTACTATGTCACTCAGCTACATTTATACATACTTTCTCTTATTAATATCTTCTTCCACAAATCCAGATATTTAAAGAATACTTGTTGAAAAGGTAAATTAAGCATAATGGTAATATACAATGATTTAATGTACTATTTATTTTTTATTTTACTTTCTTGGAACAAACACAGGCCTTTAAGTTCTAAAGTAAAGATATAAATAAAGGTATGGCAGGACAAAATTTCATGCTGTTCTTTGAAAAAGTCAGTATAATGCTTTTAATTTATAGTTTAATAGATGAATAAAACTTATCATTATATGAATTAGTAGTTAATTTAAAATTGCATTGAAATTATTTATCTAGAATAATTTTGGTAGTTTCAAATTAAAAGCCATATTTATTAAAATTGCTTACGATAAGATTTTTTTAATTAAATATAAATTAATATATTCAAAACAATCACAAGTAAAGTAATTTAATAAAATAACAAAAGCACTCAACCAAAATCTGGTGGTGAAAAGGTAAAAGTAATTAAAAACTTTGTAAAATGACTCATAAAAGATACAAATTGGGGTCTATCATTTTGAGTAATACAAAAAAAGTCCACTCTTCTTCAGTTACAAAAAGTCAGTCATCTGCACAAGTAAAAGTCTGTTCTTTCTGACTGGGGTTGACTTTCTTGATGCTGTAGAAAAGTACACTTTTTTGTACCAACCAAAGGGATTGTCTGGATAAATACCCTTTTATGTGTATTATTTTACAAAGTTCTTAATTATTTTTGATTTAATAAAATGTTAGCTTTTAAATAAACTGAAAAAAAGCATAAAATGACAAATGAAATTTAAAACATTAGAAAATTTTATTGACTTTCCATATACAGTATATAAAGCTACATGGGTTTTTATATTTCATCTCTATTTTACACCACATACAACATAACTTATTCAGTCTTCTCTTTGATCAAACTTTCATTAATAAAGAAATATTTTTCAGATGCCTAGGATAAAACAAAAACACGTCATCAGATCAGCAAATAAATAAATCCTCAAAAAGTGCTATTTTTTTCTTTTTTGGCTACTAAAATATTTCAAACTGATTTCATTAACCCATTTTCTGCCCAGATATTTTTGGGACTTTCTTCGATTTTTGCTAATACCATCAGTAATAGATATATTTCTGATTTCAAATTCCTGAACAAAGGAAGATATCTTTTAAAATCATTATGCATAATAATTGAAATGTCAACATCCTACTTGGTCATGTTAAAATATTTTGTAGAATTGAAGTTCAATACTCGAGAATAAAGATTAGGGAAAATTAATAACGTTATCGACTGATAGCGAAAATGCCATCCCAAAAAGAAGGACACTAGACATAAATGGGTTAACTGAATTTTTTTAATATAAATATTACTTATTAATACTTTGAAAGTCCTTATCCAGACAAAATATTAAAAAATGTTAAACTATGAAAATTTTATCATTATTCTATACAAAATCGCAATGTATAACGTTATGCCAAAATCAGGAGCTATGCTGGTTCCTTTTTTAAAAGAATGCATAAAATATGTACTACGTTGAGATTCCTCAACATCGATCTAGAGGCGTGATCGCGATAAACGCCTCTACATGCGTATTTCATGCGCATTATGCCTTACAAATGCGTATTATGCCTTAGAAATTTAGAATACGCCTTAAGAATTTCGGAATGCATGTCTTTACGCGTTGCTTTTCCATATAAAATTCCGTTTTATGATCGGTGATTACGGTGATATTTCCCCTTGAAAATTCTTTTTATTTACAGTCAACTCTCTGAAATCTACGATAACTTTTAACCCTTTGAGGCGCAACCCTTTCGCAATGCTGAAAAAAGGGCAGCCGTTGCCATCTCCAGCAAGATGGCGGACTATATGATAACTTTTAACTACCAGCAAGATGGCGGACGATCGAAACGTTCATCGCGTGCTACAGATCTAGAGACCCTTTTTTGACAGCTGTGCCTGGCACAGCCAGCTGTCGTCAAAAAAGGGTCTCTAGATCTGTGGCACTTCTAAAACATTAAAAATGTATATTTCTGACACAATAATTATTTAAATCAATCAATGTGAATATTATTCTTTACTGAAGAACATTTTAAGTTTCAATTATTTCAATTAAAAATCTTTAATTATTGAAAAGGAAGTATATTAAATATAAAGTGTTTTTGTTAATAAATAAATAAGCATGCTCTTAAAATTTTTATTTCTGAAAGAAAAAACTGTTAGTGTCTTATGACATTATTATACAGAGAAACTCCTGATTATCTATTATGTTAATCACTGAGAAGGGTTGCCACAGCCAATAAAAGAACACAATTAATTTGAAAACTCCTTTCCAAAAGAAAAAACAATCAACATCAGTACAAAAATATACAATTTACTTACATTTTCAAGATGCATAACATTAAACTAGAAAATTTTCTTTTAACATTAATTGCTTAAAGAAATCTGTAATGTTAACTTGATTTCTGTATCTTGTCCCAGCATCTATGTGTATTGAAGTATTTTGTAAACCACAATAAGACCACTGTAATTCAAATCCTCTTTTAAAAGATTTTAATGAAATTTAATTTGATGTAAAACAATAAATAAATTATTAAAAAATTCAACATATAAAATATACATGCATTACCATGCATTAACACTCATCAGATTCTTTAGGTTAAAAAAAAAAAGGGGTGGGTAATAATAAATATGCTCTCTTCTTTAAATATGCAAGCCTCACAGTGAATTTCATACCTGAATTTGAAGCAGTTGATGAGTTCCAGAGGCAATTGGTTTCGGCTCCTTAAGCAACACTGCTTCCTGGCTCTCAATGCTTTCTTTAGGAGGTTGCGAATTGAAGTCGCTCATCTCTTGAATATCACGACACATTCTAGACTACACCTATTTACCATTAGAGGTCATGTGTAAATTGAGCAGTAATAAAGGAGGCCGCATAAGTTGAAGTACCTATGAATATAATTTTTATTAAATTATAATAGTTTATGTATAGTTTCAACAATTTATTGCATTATATAGAAAATATTACACTCTCTCTCACACACACAAAACTATTTATTATTTGACATAAAAAGTAACAATATAAAATATTTTTGTATATTCGCATACGAGTAATAACTTGTTATAACATGAATCATTATTTTTTAATTACAGGTTTATAGATACCGCTGCATTTTTTATATTTATAAACATATATTAGCACAGGGGTGCAAATAGAATCTAAATATTGGGGGGGGGGGGAGGCTTGGCGACCGCCAACTTCCAGCGACTGCCACCTTGTTTACATGGGGCTGGCACTGTCTCTGTCAATTTTACCCAGATTTCTACTGGATCCTTTATCGTGTCAAAAATGGATTTGACTATTCATTTGACTATTCCAACTTAAATAACTCCATTTTAGTTCTGTGGAAGCCGCCGATTGAGAATTGTGCTAATATTAAATTAAATGTAGTGTTTTTTCCATGGTTTGATTAATATCCTCTTTTAAATTAATCAGAAATTTTCAACATCTTTAAAATAAAGGTTGTAATGTTAAAATTCAATATTATAAATCTTATAAATAAAAATGAAATTCTGTTTGTTTGTTTGTTTGTTTGTTTGTTTGTTTGTTTGTTTGTTTGTTTGTGGATTTGAGTTGTATACAAATCCACAAAAATGGACCTATCAGCCTGAAATTTTGCATAGATATGTAAAATAATATAGAATAAATCATAGTCCACTTTAAAATTTTGAAAGTCCACCCGTTCCCGGAATTTAAGAGATTTTTTATGTTCTCCACGCAAAAAGCTTTACGTAATTGTAACCCCTGTAGTGAAAAAAGTGTGAAATAAGGATCGTGGTTGCCATATGTGGCGATTTTGCCGAATAAGATGTTTTAAATTCTCAAAGTAAAAATAAAAGATTAATAATGATTTTTTTTTGTTAGTTTATATTCGTAAGGTTATATTTTTTTTAATTATAATATCGTGTGCATGGGAAATCGGAGCAGGAATGAAATGTTTTATACGCAAAACAATAAGAATTGAAGATTTCCGAGGCTAATATGTTAAATTTTTTTAGTTTGGCGAAAAAATAAAATGGCTCAAATGCCGAGAAAGTGAGTTCTAGCGTTTTGCACAGTTTCCGGCTGGGCGAATTTACTGAGAGCTTAAGGAAACGGATTTTTGAAAACAAGTACAAAGGTTTTATTAGAATACAGCGTTAAATTTTAATGATCCCTGCGAAAATAATGCAGTTATTAAGGGATTTCAAGCGATCTATCTTCAGCATTCTCGCGATTTTGAGGAGGATTCTAACGCTTGGCGCTATTTATCGTAATTTAATCGTCTGCTATTTTGGGTTATGAATACACCTGCGTATAAGTTTTTGAAATTTTCATTCAGTTGGAATTGTGCATTTTTCAGAGCAGCTTTTCTGCATCTAATGTATTACATCCAGAAAAAAGGATGTTAGAAATATCAATTTTAATTTTGTTTAATCACACTCATGAATAATGATACACTTTCCAACTTAATGAAAGAAGGAACGAAAATAGGGAAGACCCATGGATTATAACTCTTTTTATATATAGCACTTTAGTGCGTATTTAAAAATCTGAAAGTGTGTCAGATTTTCTATGATTCTAGCGCTTGGCGCAATTTAATAAGAGGGTATTTTTAAAAACAAGCGTAGGTTATCTTATAAATAAAAATGAAATTATGTTTGTCAATTTGTTGATTTGGGTAGTATACAATTCCACAAAAATGGACCTGTCAGCCTGAAATTTTACACAGATATGTAAAATAATATAGAATAAATGATAGTCCACTTTAAAACTTTGAAACTCCACTTAAAAACGTTTTCCTCCTGAAGGGTTCCCTTAATTTCCGTTCCCGGAATTTAAGAGATTTTTTATGTTCTCCACGCAGAAAGCTTTACGTAATATTAACCCCTGTAGTGAAAAAAGTGTGTGAAATAAGCATCTTGGTTGCCATGTGTGGCGATTTTGCCGAATAAAATGTTTTAAATTCTTAAAGTAAAAATAAAAGAATAATAATGATTTTTTTAGTTTATTTTTTTGGGTTATTTTTTTTAATTATAATATCGTGTGCGCATAAGAAATGAGAGCAGGAATGAAATGTTTTATACGCAAAACAATGAGGATCGAAGATATCAGAGACTAATATGTAATTTTTTTTAGTTTGGCGAAAAATAAAATGGCTGATAGGCCGATTTTTAGAGTGTGAGTTCTAGCGGTTTGCACAGTTTTAGGCTTTTTGGCTCAATTTACTGAGAGCTTAAGGGAATAGCATTTTTGAAAACAAGTGTATAGGTTTTCTTAGAATACAGCATTAAATTTTAACTATCCGTGCAGAAATAATGCAGTTATTAGGACATTTCAAGCGATGTAGCTTCAGAATTCTCGCCAATTGAGTACATTGATTTAACTTGGGGGAAATCCGCCAAATTTCAGAAAATTGAAATCTCCGCATTTAGTACATCGAGGTAACGATGAATAAAACATGTTATAGTTGATAATTTAAAAAATGCGGCTGTATTAAGGGATTCCACTTTTCAAATAAATGCCTGGCGGTCGAACCATTTCCCATTTTGATTGCTGCTAAGTCAATGCTTCGAATGATTCCCTGAAAAAACTCTTGCAAAATGGCGTATGCTGGCACTTTGGCGAGGCTTAGATTTGAAACTGGATTTTACTTGAGACTGGTATATACGTATAATAAGACTGGTTATAGATAAAAATGAATGTTGGTATGTGTGTAGGAGGTTGATAAACTCCAGCACCGTTTCACCGATCACCATGAAATTTGGTTCACCTAAGTCTTTTATCATGGAGAAGGTTTTTATGCTATCCGTTTTCCTCTAACTTTTCACTAGGTGGCGCAGCAGAACGTCGAATTCTATTCCGTTTAGCCGTTTGCTATGCGAATATGGTCCAACAAATTTCGATGAAATTTGGTACACGCGAATATTAGAACACGGAGAATATTTTTCACTATCCGTTTGCTGTAACTTACCGCTAAATAGCGCTGCAACGCATCAACTTCTATACCGTTCGACTGATCGGCATAAAATTTTTTATACTTATACATTTGAGAACGAAGAATATATTCTAACTGCGTTACTTTTGATGTTACTCACCACTAGATGGCACTGCAATGCATTATTATTTTAACTCGCCACTAGATGACGCTGCAGCAGGCCAAATTTTTGACCATTCAAACGGTGGCTATGAAAATCAGTATACATAGCTATTTGAAAAATGAGAATATTTTGGCGTTATACATTTTGCTATAACTCGCCACATGACGGCGGTGTAGCAAATCATTACTTTAATTAACCACTAGATGGCCCTGCAGTGTATCACTTCTTGACTGTGCGAATAATCGCTATGAAAATAGGTATACATATAGATATTTGAACACGGGGAAGAGTTTGGCACGATCCATTTTCCTATAACTTGACACTAGATGTCGCGTCAACACATGAACTTCAAGACTATTCAGCCGATCGTCATGAAAATTCGTATACATCGATATCTGAATACGAAGAATATTTTTGCCGTATCCGTTTTGATAAAACTCGCCACTAGATTGTGCTACGCCGCATCGCCTTCTGCACCGTAAAAACGATTGCCTGGAAATTCAGTATGCATGATTATTGAACACAATATAACGCGATATCCATTTTGCTATATCTCTTTATTACAATAAATAGTAATCACAATAAATATTAATATCAAAAAGTCCATTCATTCCCGTGCGAAGAACGGGTACTTCAGCTAGTATATTCATATAAATCTGTACAAATCAAACAATTCAGTTACAAGATAACTCCAGTACTTAAACTGTTTTTGCATAATTTTATTTTAAAAAATTACTTATATCATATTTACTTTAATTATATTTAAATACATATTTTAACGAAATATAATATTTCTTTCTTAAAAGTCCCTATAAACATTTAAAAAGAAAAAAAATTGTACATGGACGCACCCACGGAGGGGGGCTTTGGAGACAGAACCCCCTTCCCCTAAAGTTGGAGAGTTAGATGTCAAAAAACTTTAAAAATTAAAAGTTGTCATTAATGAGTTAAAATATTTTATTTTTAAAAAATCGTCTTTGAATTATTTATAAAATATCTTTTAGGGAAAAAATTTGTTTTTATATAAACACTTACAGTTAGTGTATGAAATACATTTAAACTCGGTTAAGGGGAGTTACAATCTTTAAACCTTCAAAATATCGAAAAAACTATTATCGCATTTTTCAAAAATTCGAATCTTTCTGAATCGTATGCTTCAAACTACACGAAAATATTCCTATTAGAACGCGAGTAATTGCAAAAGAAAATGTGGATGCAATGGAGTTTAAAGAGGGGATTTAAAACTTTGAACGCGTTTCTCTCAAAACTGCTTTTTGCGACTTGCGCGCATGATTGTAAAAAAACTTATGCAGGTATTATCTTGAAACGTGTTGGGTAAGTACGTGTTATTAATGTCTATAACCTACACCTAAATAATATTTTTAATTTTCAATTTTTTCCCCTCAGGGTTCAATAAAAAAAGAAAATGAAAAAATCTCTACTTTTCATAACATAAAAATGTTTTTTTTAAATAATAAATAGGTACAAAAACATGAAAAAACAGGTGTATAAATAAACAAAATTTCTTGAAAGTCTCCATGTAAACAACATTTAAAAAAATATTCTGTATAAATAATTCATAAATGTAATACTATGAAAGAAGAATGATTCCAAAGACTGGTTCTCAGTTCTGAATTAGTTTAATGTAATTACAATGAGCACTTAATATTTTGGAATTTAAAAATTACTTAGGGAGAACAGTACACCAATATATACAGTTTATGTATAAATACGCATAGCAATTAGTTCAACTTTTTTCTTTTTTTTTTTTTTTTTTGCTGAATGTATAGGGGGAACTTGACTAAAAATTATTGAAAATAAATAAATATACTTCAGTTTTGAAAAACAATTTAAAAATGTGATAAAACAAGATAAATTTAAGCTCGAGTTGGATATAAACTAATGTAGAATTTAAAAGAGTATTTTTGGTCGGGAAATACATCTTACCAATATTGGTTTAATGGGATTAAAACTTGAGTAGTATTATAAATTAAAAAAATTAAAAATTAATTAAATCAAAAGAAGGATTTCAAAAATCTGATACTTCATACTAAAATATTAAAATAACAGTGAATACTCCTGATATTTTGAAATTTAAAATCCATTTTATATAAAATATAAGTTAATAGTAGTATATTGTATAGAGCAGTGTTTCTCAGCATTTTACAAATATGGACCAGCAGATTACAAATTTCAAAACCTTCGCTGACAGGCACATTAAAATATATTAATACAATAATGAAGCAAGTAATAGAAACTACAGAAATTTTATAACTATATTTTTATATTTATTTACATATTCTTTAAGATGAAAAGTTTTTAATACAATAACTCTTATCTACAAGACGTTAATGTTTCAAAATAATTATATTCGAATCGATGTTCTATTAGCTCATTGAAACGAAGAAATAATATTTATAAATATGTATATGCAGGGCGTAGCCAGAAAATTTTCATGGGGGGGGGGTTACGACTACTACAACTCATATATATATATAGGTGCGTGTGATAATGTAGTGAAGTATATACATTTTGTATGGCAAAAAATTCCTCATGGGGGGGGTTATGAACCCCCCCCCCTTGGCTATTGCCTTGTGTATATGTATACGAACTTGGTTTTATAAAATGAAAAAGCAGCACTTAAATTTTTTTTTTAAATAAAAATAAAAGCAGTATATAAGTTATATTATTATTTAATTAATACAATTTGATAATTTACTATCATTAACGCGTAATAACCTTGCAGAAATTTTTCAGTTCAGCAGTCTTGTTTACTAAACAAATGCACACCGGAACTCGGTTTGGCACCGTTTAGAATACCGCCAATATCCACACATCGTACAATAAACACATACTTTATACGTCATTAGAAGCTTTGGAAGACTAAATTACAACATTATACGATTATCTGGAACCTAAACTTTTTACAACATATCATAATTTCAACCAAATAAATATTATAATAGAATTACTTACACTGCAAAGTCTAACTTCCGTAACCGGGTTCCATTGTAGCACATCGGCAATTCACTATAAACAATGTTTTCTTCATTCAATATCTTGGAAATTAACGCATTATCTTTTCAAATCTGGAACGACTTCAACAATTAACGTCTGAGCACAACCGCCCTCCCATAATCAATTTTATTGGAATCTTTAATCTTTAACAGCCGTTGAAGTATAACAAGAGTCGGTTAAACAACATAACATATACCAGATTACAAAAACATGGGCATGGCAACCAAACCCTCACTCAACTCACATATTCTTGCCTGGAGTCCTAGCTTAGCTCACAGATAATGGCACGTTATTCTGATTCGCTATGAATGTCATGTGACCACCAGAAGTTCCACCCTAAGTTTAAAAAACCAAGCGCGAGTGCTTGAATTTGGTTTTGCTGCACGTGTTGTAAATTAGATACAGCACATTGTGTTGTAAAATTACAGATATTTAATACAGTGCAGGTATCCATCCTCTCGTGGACCGCTGGAAAACTTGTTTCAACCGACAAGGTCATTTTGTCTCTAGCCTATCTGTTACACCTGTATTACTTCTTTCTTTTGTATTAATACCATTAAACTATTTCTCAAACCACTGGTAGTGCCACTTTCATTTTGGGCGACTCTTATATATACGGCGAGTCCAATGAAAGTGAGCCAATGCGAATATATGACAGACAGAGTACTTTATTTAAAAGTCGTCTCCATGAACATC
>JAWZYV010020224.1:0-20732 GCA_038373885.1 Cheiracanthium punctorium | reverse complement strand
CCATTCGCCGCACCCGCACCGGACCGGCTGCCACAGATAAACGTCGTTAAAATACAAAGTTATTCCAAAAGTCGTTTTATAACATAAAATATAGCAAGTTTACGTGGAAAGCATGGTTAAATTCTGTTAACATTTTTTTTCTGTTGGAAAAATGACAGAATAGTTCTGTATTTTTAAGATTATTTTTTGCAGTGTAGCACTGCTCGATCCCTGCCTTTTTAAATTCTTGCTTTAAGGTTAATTTGGACTTTCTCTCTCTCTCTCTCTCTCTCTCTCTTCCTTTTCGGAGAATGTTCGCACAGTGATCGCTATGCTATAGATTCGTGTCATTTAACAAGAAAAACACAGGTATAAGAGTGTGGTTCTGTGTAGAAATCTCTCGTGTTTTAGAGTTTAAGGAATCTGTCCTAAGACAGTGAAGTCGCACAGAATTCTTCTTTAAACTTTAATTTTATATCATTGGGTTGCAAATTTACTTAAATGATTAAAAAAAGAATATATGTAATTTTTACAACACGGTGCTTTACATATGCTTGTGTGCTTGAAAATTTGAGAGTTTGATATTCACATTAGAGTACAGTGGTTTACCCGCATGTTATCATGTAATTACTTTTGTATTACTTATCAAACAGGCATTATCAAAATGCCTGTTTTCGTAAAATACTTTGAAAAACAGTGTAGGATTCATTTTATCGAAGAAATTATCATCGAGAGCAAGAAATCCCGACTTCGTTTTTCTTTAAATTGCATAATTTTTCAAAATTGAGTTCATATTTTTAAAGAATATCAAAAACCTTATAACATAACAAATAATGATAGAAATAATAACTTAAAAATTTTTAGGGTGATATGAGAGTCTACAAATATTTAATGATTTAAACATTGGATGTTACTTTTGAAAACATTGTAGTCGGGACGTACATTATTTTATTGTGAAGACGCAGACGTATGCAATATTTACAGATTATTTGTGAATGAATGGGATATAAAATAGTGACCTGTATCGTAAAATGTTATTGTTTTGCCCGGTGAACCTTTTCTCTTCCGCAGCTGTGCATTTAGACAACATACATTTTACTGACAAAATCGTTAAGTAAATAAAAAGCAAATCTCTCAAAGTGACTGTTCATTTAGCCTTTTTCATAGTATTCTTCTAAGTAAGATTACGGAAATCCAAGGAATGATTTAAAGCTATCAAAATTGGGAAAGTAGTAGCACAAAAAATTTTATTCCATTTTCCAAATATGTCTTTATTTTCTCACATGAAATTAATTAAACTGTATATATTCAAAAGGAGTAAAATTAACCTCCCTTTATTTTAAAGTTTATTTCGTTTGCTCTCATTCTTTTTGTTCCTCTTTGTTGGAAGAAAATCAGCGGAGATTTTTATTTTCTTTATTTAGGGGTAGTTAAATTCGATAGTTTATACTTAAGGAATCATTTTATTGGACAAAAGGAATTCAATCACAGATTTTCTTTTTTCCGTATTGTGAGGAGGCAGTTAAACGAAATTAGATCCTTTGAAAAGCTTACAATTTTTTCTTTGGTTATTTAAACTGTAGGCATGTAATTTGCAAGGAATTATTTTGATTTAAAAATCAAATGTTAGCTTTGATACGTTAATTAAATTGTAGAACTACTAGTACAGAATGTTTGATAAATGTCATTTACTTTTTAATTAATACCCTTTTGTGAAGGTTTAAATTAAAACTTTAAAATTTGTTTAAATATAAACAATTCCAATCTTAAGTAATAAGATAATCAATAAGAGTTACACCTCTCCAAAAAGTATTCAAATGAAAGATAAATATTCTCTTGTAATTATGTGAACAAAAAATTACCTTTTCGAAAGCACACAACTCGTATGACATTCGAGAAGTAATATATTGAATAATGAATCTTATTTTTCGAAGAACAGCACTTTATTTATGAGAAAAAAATATTGCTTTTCAGGTGTAAGAAAATTCCCTTTCACTTAGATAGTTTTTTGGTAAAGTATTCAAGCGTACATGTACAGAAGAGGAGGGACAGGTGAAACATTTTTAATATATACAGTGAAAAACGTTTAACACGAAACCGAAGGGACCAAAATATTTTTTCGTGTTAAAAGAATTTCGTGTTACAAGATTCATAAAAAAAGAGCAAAGCTTACCATATTTTCGATGTTCTTATATTTTATATCTATTTCTTGTTAAACAACAAGTAGGTTGCATTCATTGGGAAGAAAAGCAATTACAAAGAAATACTATTTTGGGGAGAAAAAATCAGTTATCTTTTTTTGAAATGCATTTTTCAGAGCCATATTGCCCACAAATTTTCAAGATCGTCCATAGTTTTATTCATTTCTCCATTAGAATGCGCATCTAAATAACTGCGTAGACTGTTTATCACTTTTCGCACTTCTGAAGTAGAGGGAACGGAATCTGTGTGTGCATCATTGAATCCGTTGTCAGATTCGTCGTCGGAATCAACAAACTCTTTTGGATTTTGAACAATATCCAAAATCTCTTTTTCTGTCATAATTGGTGCTGTAGTTACATCATTATCAAACGAAACATATTCATTTATTGATATTGTTGGGCAGTCCAGTAATTCTGAGGCTTTCCTAAGTATTTCGTTAAATGTCGGCTCACTCTCATAATCGGCTGATTCTTGCAATGCTAAAGAAAGTGCATTCACACCAATCGCCGTTTCTTTGATAAGGATAAGAATTTTATTCATTAGGGGGAGGGAGAAGGGGGAGGTGGGAGGGGGAAAGACCTGATGGATGATGCTATTAATACTTCTAGGATGACAAAAGGTAGAAAAACCGTTTCCCAGAATTTAAATAAAATTTATTTTCCACAAAAACGTTTTAGTGATTTGTCGCAAACATGCCACTGAAGATTAAAAGCGAACTTTTTTTCGTGTTGAACGATTTTTGTTTCGTGTTAAAAGAACAAAAATGCATTAAATTGCATATTTTGCGTTCCGGACCATTGTCTCATTTCGTGTTAACCGTTTTTTCATGCGTTTCATTCCGTTTTCTTTTAAGCGTTTTCGTATTAAACGTACTTAACAAATTATTTTCAACTTTTTCGACTTTGAAAGTTTCAAAATAACATCTTCAAATACTTTAAAAATATAAGTTTAATGGTAATTATTAAAATATTAGTTATATAGGTAAGTTAAAATAGCAAAGAAACTGTTCTATCCCTCCCTTACCTGAGGGAGGGATGAGACAGATTTTTAAAAGTTGAAATTTATGCATAATTTTCAGGAATATTCGGATAAAACAGAAACAGTGTGTATAATTTATATTCCCAAAATTTATTGCATATTATAACATTTATTTATCTAACATATTGTCCAAATCAAATGAAAAATATGCCAGTACACGAATAGTGCCGCCAACCATCTTTGGTGCCTGCAGTTTTGGGGTGATATTTTCTTTATCAATTATAGAAATGGGAGTTTCTTGTGAGAAGATAAAATTTATTTTTTCTCATCATTTTTCCTTCCTATAAGCGAAATTGTCCCATCCCTTCATTTATACAATAAGTAAATAAAATAAAAACTCGACCAGTGACCGATATTATAGCTCTCTGAACTGGGAGATGGAAGGTGCCTGGTTCAAAACCAGGTTGCGTCCGATGACTTAACCCGTTCAGAGTTTTCCTCCGAAACTTATAAAACCTCCGAAAAAAATACGGGTCAGGCCCCCTTAGAAAGACCTCTACAGAGGACACTCCACCCATCTTCCTAGGTCCCACGTGAAGATAACTGGCCGTAATCCAACCAGGCCCGTAGAGAGAAAACTCGGGCCCGGGAGTCGGAGATCTGACGGGGCCCCCTCCTATAATGATCAAATTATTCTCATTGTAAAAGAGAAATTAAGTTATTTTTCTTTCAGTCTGGCACTTTCATTTTTCTAAACATTATTAAAAAATTTTAGTTGTATGTTGGTCTTATGTAGAAATAATTGTTTTTTTATTTCCTTACAAAAACAAAAGTACTTGGTGTTAAAAATGAGCTTTTCTCTGGGGCCTGATTACCGAAAAGGATCAGAGCCCATTCTGAGCAGACTGATCAATGACGACTCGTTTCGCTCAAATCTCGTGCCATCGCGTAGTGAAATTGCTTAACCACAGCCAGATTACCGCACAAGCTTACTTTGGCCTCGGGATAGTTTAAGGGGTCGAAAATTAAGTAAAATAGTTTATTAAAAATGCCATAAAAATTTAAATAACACATCCCGCTGCGCACAAATGTTAGTTTACTCTGTATTCAGCACTGCGAAAACATAGTTCTACCTTTGACTATATGCCATCAAGGAATGATCGTACAGGGCCCCCCGAAAAGTGCAAGTCTAGGGCCAAAGAATGTCTCAGTCGGGCCGAGCACTTAACAATGTAGTTTTAGCAGTCCGGCCCAAAAACTGACAACTAAGATTTAGCCCTCTCGAAAAGGTGTGCGTGTGATACGGGTAAGTATGACCACGGTATGTGACGATAGCAATCCAATTTCGTTTAAGGCAGGTATGGGCAGCCTTTCGAAAGTTGGGAGCCAAACTTTAGGATGTGAGCAGAGTCGCAAGCCAAACTTCAGGATATTAGCATAGTCGCAAGCCGTATAATTGGGATTTATTTGGAATTTTGGGTAGTTTATGTGGGTTTTGATCTGTTCCGCTGGCCGAATCAAACGTTGGAGCGGGCCACATTCGGCGGGCAGGCCGGCGGTTGCCCATATGGGGTTTAAGACATCAGCTTTCCTTATTCGAGTCGGTGCTGGATTTCACGTATTCTTCTTTCTATCTATGCAAAAAAACATTTTCGGAAATTTAATCACGGACCCCCAACAAAGCTCGTCAACAACTCGAGCCCCAACTCGTCATGGGGCTCTTCGATGGCCCCAACAGCTCGAGCCGGGGGGGGGGGGGAATCCCCTCTTCCCCTTCCCCACTCGTCAGGCAGGAATCTAACAACAACAAGTAAATAAATTATTCCTAAAAATATACTGCAGCCTCATTGAAATGCTAAGTTATGACCTTAGGTCTACAAAACAGTAAGAATAATTTTGTTAGTTACAATAAATGAGACTACAAATTTTCACCGAAAGCATAAGAAGTTATTTATTTTTGGTGATGAAAAACAGGTTTTCGTCTTATAAACTCACAGAAATTTGTAACTGAAATGATTTATAACAATGATGCTACAGCTACTAAATCTATTGGAAGAATCAAAAATTAAAAACTATGTTTTCTTTAAGAATAATTGATGGTACCTTATCCTTCTCAATGTCCCACAACTTCCTACTCTCTTCTTTATATGTAATTTAAGAAAATTTAATTGAAGAAGTGTTTTCATTTTTATTTAAAAAAGTTAACATAAAATCTATTCATTAATAATTTACACATTAGTGGCTTTAACTTGTGCACCAGATGTCACCTACCTTTGCATGAAGCATTCGATCCCGTTTAATGGAATAGCCAATTTTTCACGGAAGTTTATTCTAATAAGCGGAATATTCCTTTAACCGATATTACATCCAGCTGATTCGACTGTATTTGAGACAAGGGTGTGCTTGTGTTTTCAACAACCCCAAAAATGTCAAAATGTTGCTCTATTGATGTTATCTCATCTCATGTTATCAAAAAATTACCATTGATCGTTTCATGCTACTAAAAAACGTTCATGTTATCAATGCTGAGTTATTTGATTCCTGACATTATTATATACATTACAAAGATGTGTTGAGATAAGATGCAATAGCAAAAGTATGACACAAAAATTAAGTCTCACTTGCTAATTGAAAAGAAAAATCTTCATTTCTGCAGATAAAACTATTTATTTTCAAAATGCCTTACTTCTAGAGCATCAAATATTATCATTTAGAAAAGTTCTTGCGTTAAGGAAGTATTTCGAAGAAATTGAATAGCCCTCACGTTCTCGGTACACAAGTTAAAATAAACTAATTCGTCCAGGGTCTTGAAAAAATTCCGGATGGCTTTTCACAAGCTGCACTTCACGCTGAAATAAAGGAAAAAACTTTTTTTTTTATGGAAATTTAAAAAAAAAAAATCAACACGTAATTACACAGCAAATTTTTTCAAAGTGATACCTGAAAATTTTCGATTTTTAAGACTTTCTTCTAGAAGTTTCGTAGCAAATAAAGGTTTATCGTTTATTTCAGTGCATAATATAACTTGTAAAGAAACATTCTAAAATTTTGAGGTGCTCGGCACAATTACTTTATTTGTATTTATGTACCAAAAACACATTAATTTTTGTTTTCGAAATATAGCTTTAACTTCTTTGAAATAAAATGTCACATCACTTGGACAACTGTTTTTTCTTATAACACGTAGAGCGTTAACAATATATACAAGCACAGTTCTGCTGCAGACAACCTCAGTGAAATTTTAAATAATGAAAGTCTTAAATATTGTTGATAGCATCGGTATGGAAACACATAGATGAAGCATTCAATGCCCTGTATTTTTTTATGTGTTAAAAACTGATCTTTTTCTGTAATTTTCATAACTGAATGGTGAAAAAGGAATGATGATAAATGAAAGCATTAAAATAAAAACATTTAGAGTTTTAAAGTTGTATAATAAATTAAAAGCAAAAAATCGCCATAGCGATAGAAAAGAAATCTATTTTATTTACAAATTTTCAACAAGCCATTCAAACATTTCATGTTTCCTCAATTAAATTACCCATGACAAATTAAATTCTCTAAAGTGTGAAACTATTTCGCTCACAGAATGATTTATGCGTTAAGACTTGCTTGTCTAATCCACAGTATACAGAACATGAACTGAAATTCATAAATAAATTGACAAAAAAATCATAAATGAATCTGATATCAGAAAGCGGTTTCTTTGTAGGGGAGTTTTCCAATTTAAGCAGTCTGTTTGGACAGGAAAGAAAAAAACTTCTGGAAACATAAGAATTCTAATTTGTATATTTAAATATCTACATCTTTGTCTTCTTAAAAAAATCATAGTATATTTTTAGCATAATACTTACAATAGTAGCACAATTAGTCCAAAAAAACGTTTAAAACACGTTTTTTAACGTCAAAAAACGTGTTTCCAACGTAATTTAAACGTTTTTTGAACTAGTTGTGCTACTAGGGTAGCATATTTAGCCTAATACTTCCGTAGCAATATAATCCTTTATTGTCATTTAAATAATTAAAATAAAATGCATATTATTTTTAAAGCTCTTACACTAGAAAAATGATATAGGGAGTCAATTTTAGATATTTAAACAAACTCTAAAAATATATGTAAAAAGTAATATCAAACTAATGTATTATGTTTTCTGATCTCTTGGCAATCCTAATTAACTTTAGTTCAATTTTTATAATAAAAAAACATTTTTCTTAAGTACTTTTTGTTGACCCACTGTACCTCATAAAGGGGTACGCCGGGTCAACAAATAGAGTACAGTATGTCAACTAACGAGAAATACAATAAAAATTTTTATTTCCCTCGATAGTGCGTAATTTAAGCTTTTTATCCCTGTCTGAGGATCAGGGGTCGAAATTTGCGGTTGCCCGCTTGCCCTGGGCAATCAGATTTTTCAATGGGCAAGTATAATAAGAAATTCGGTTGCCCATCGGGCATTCAAAAAAAATATTTTTTATTTTTATTTATTTATTTTTTTTGCTTAAGATATGTTTTGCTGCTACATAAGTAGCAATAAACTTTCTTTTCTAATCACTGAAGAGCTAAATTAACGATACATCAGTCACTGAATCTTTAAACTTTTGAATCTTAAAATTTGGCCCAGAAAGTATGCAGAAATATACGGTGACAAAGAACTGATCCAGTGTATCGCAATATTTCATGCTGTTTTGCGGGAAAACAACTGTTTAGTTGAAAGCAACATATGTGAATGGGCTAACTTTAAACAAGTACTTGGACATAAAATGCATGAATGTTTCTAAATTTAATTAGAATTCGCTGAAAGAATTGGATAGTACAATTAATTTTTCAATGTTGATAGATTTGCTTCTTAATCTTTCTACTCAGAGTGCAGATTGGGAGCGGTTTTTCTTCTGCCATGAAAAAGATTAAAAATGATTGGCGGAGCAAACTACGTTCTGCTGTTACAAAAGCCATAGTAAGAAGAACATTATCATCCACAGGTATCAAAGACTTTTATCTGGAAGAAGCCATAAGCATGTGGTTAAGTCCGAAGCAGAGAAAACCATATCGCAAGCTTATTGTACAAAAAGCAAAAATTAACAGAAGATTCAGACTATCTTCTGTTAATGAAGATATGGGTCATGAACGATGGTAATGAAGATAGTTGTACAGGAGAGAACTGTACAATAGGGTGGAGCGAAAAATTAAATTTTGCCAAATTGTTTTTTAATAGCAATAAGAATGTGACCCAACCTTTCAAAAAGCGTATCCTAAAATATTTTTTAATTAGTTTGAGTCTATCTACCCGCGCATTTGATTTGAATTTTGCAACGTTCGCCAATGCAAATGCCCAAAAGAAAGAAGAGAAGAAGAGTTGCGAAAGAAGAACAACTTTTTCTGACGGATCAGAGGACTGACAGGAAAATGGTTATTGGTGGTATAGACGTTTCACAAACGAAAAAAATAGAAAAGCGAAATGATAGAAATCAAAAACTAGAACAATATTACGCTTCTGTGACATATGAGGATAAACAGGAGAATAGAGTTGAACTTTCCCCACGAACCCCTCTTGTATTGGATGAGTCAGAAGATACTGAAGAAATAGACGATGGCTTAGAACTGCGTTCTTCAAGGAACCAAAAGTCTAAGAAAAAGCCAAAATTCAGCTTGCCATCTTGCTCAAAAACATGTGACCGATATGGCGTACCTGATAGAGCTGCTGCAGCAATCGCATCAGTAGTTCTTCATGACATTAAGTCAGATGTCGAAGTAATAGATAGATCAAAATTGCGCCGTGAAAGATCAAAAGGACGCAAAGAAATATTAGCTAAAAATACAGTTGTCAGTGTTACAGCTATATACTTTGATGGCAGAAATGATAAAGTTTTAAATGTAGTAAAAAGGGAGTCAAAAATAGCGCCAAGTTATTGTAGTAGAACACATTTCTGTTATCAAGGAACCTGACTCTGTTTATGTCGGCTACGCTGTCCCAAGTACTGGGACGGCGAAGAGCATAGAACGTGCTATGTATGACTTGTTCTCTGCTGAAAACGTTTCATTGAGAAAAACTGTAGCTGTTGGTTGTGATGGAACAGCAACAAACACAGGGAAAAAATGGTGATGTAATACGGTTGTTAGAAAAACGTTTGAATCAACCTTTACAAAAGATCATGCGCCCTTTACACACTAATGAATTGCCTTTAAAACACCTTTTTTCATTCTTACATGGGGAACTACTGGGCCAAGTTCCTATTCTGGTACTATTGGAAGACTGCTAGAAAAATATGAAGAAAATCCTATTGTACTGTATAAAAAGTTAGAAAGCGTTTTGCCGGATATTTTGGCCGATATCATCAAAGACCTAAGTTCTGACCAACGTTACTTGTGCGATATTACATCAGCTGTGGAATTTGTCCTCCCGATCTAGCACACAGAGCTCAGGGGAAAATGTCGCATGCTCGATGGTTAACACAAGCAGACAGGATATTAAGGCTATATATTTCCACAAGTAAACGATCTGAAAACCTTAATCACCTTGCTACGTTTGTTGTTAGAGTTTACGAGCCTGTTTGGTTCCAAATTAAAACTCATCCGTCATGCAAAAATGGGTCTAGAAATTTTTGGAAGTTGGTTTCGAATTCTCGATACCTTCCAATTAAACTAAAAAAAGTAGTCGACCCTGTCATTGAGCGGAACAGTTTCTTTTCGCATCCTGAGAATCTTCTGTTGTCGATGCTCTCAGATCCTGAAAAACACATTCGTGAACTTACTGCTAGAAGGATTATAAAAGCAAGAGAAGCGACTAATTCTGAAAAGGTCCCTAGTATTTTTGAGGTCCCTAAAATTAAGCTTAATGCCAAATCATACACAGACCTTATAGATTGGCAACAAAAGTATTTCCAACCTCCCATCCTTAGAGACGTCAAGAATGGAGATTTGCTTTCGATGGTGAAAAAAAAGGAAGTACAAAAATACCTTTTCTAAGACTGCCATTTAATACCCAGGCTGTAGAACGTTCCGTAAAGATACTAGCAGAGGTTTCTATGCAGGTATGTGATAAGAAGGCCAGAGAAGGTCTCATAAAATCAAAAATTGAGTCAGGAAAACTCATGCCCAAATTCGACACCAAACGTGATTTTAAGGTCTCTTTTGACTAAATTTATGTATATTTATGTATATTGTATGTTTTAAGTGGCTCACATTTAAAGTAAATTAGCATTAATTTGTTCTATCTGACTTATTTTTTTTTTATAATAATACATAGTTAAATAGAATTTATAAACAATATGCTCCTTCAAGCTTTATCAGTATGGTAGCACAAATGGTAATTTTCAAAATTAATGCGCGGGTAGAAGGAAAATACTAATTTTAAAAAAGTAATACTTTTTAAAATCGTCTCATCTTGGGTCACACTTTGATCACTATTATAAATGAAAATTTAACAAAAAATTTTTTTTTCCCATATAACAGTGCTTCACCCTACTGTACAACTGATGCTGATTAAAAGTGGTGAATACCACAAATATAATTTTATTCCTATTTTCATTAGCGAATAATGGCGAATTTATGAATAAATATTTGTCAATTTAATATTAACTGTAACATATGTACTATTCATAGCATTTTTTTATTGTTCAATTAAAAAAAAATGCTTAGCAATTTAAGGACAACAAACTTTACTTGCGGGCAACCAAAATGATCTGAGTGGTTGCCCAAGGGGCAACTTAAAAAAATCACAAGATTCTTAACTTAGATCTTACCTTAGATCTAGAACTTAATACTAAATATCCTTGCTGAGGATATTTAGTATTAATTTAGATATTAATGTAGCTCAAAATTTATAAGGGAAATGCTCATTTTGTGGTTCTGAAACATACGAACACTAAATTTGTTAATAAAATTAATGAAAAGGTTTTAGTTAGATAACTGCACTTCAAGTACTATAAGTTTACAAAATTTTAGCTTTATAGTTACTTTTTAGACATTAAATCAAAAGCTTTTATTTTACAGTAACTATTGGACATTATATAACTAGAAATCTATCTTGGTAAATTTTTCACAATATCGTTAATGTCTGCTGCATAAATGCCTGCTTCATTAAAGATAAATGCACAACCTGGATGAATTCCTTTCATGTAATGCACTTCAAATTTACTTTCATTTTTTCCTGCAAATTCAGAAACACATAGTGTTTAAAACTACAATTTTCTTGCCGTAGACCTTGAATAATACAAAATCTCCAACGTCAACTTTAAAATCTTCTGCATCTTCAAATTCCAAATCCTCAAGTCAGGTTCACTAGATTTTTTTCATTCTTCCTCTTCTTCAGTTGAGCTATTCTTGTAATTGCTTGCAATTTTTTTTTGCTCTCTACTGCGTCATACCATTAGGTCTTTCGCTCTTCTTTTTTCGAATCATGTCATTTTAGATTGTGATTGTCACATTTCTTTCTGTAAGAAATTTCTGATTTTTTAAGCCTGCCTCTCAGTTTTTTCTCTTTTGCATCAGAGTTAAGATAAGGCTTACCATCTCTAATGTAATTTTTTGTTTTACATAATTTTCTCGAGAAACTGAAGATTCTGTGACTAATGGGGAAGACTTAGATAAATTTAGATCATTCGAACATTAAAAAGTAAGAAACATACAGAAAGACAATAAATATATATAAGGGGACACAATGGATCACTGACACACTGTACCAGATTTCAGGTGACCCAGTGTGCCCCTTAAGAGCCAATGAATTATTCTCACTTCAAAATTTCAAATCTTCAAAATAATCATTTAAATACAAAAAGGTAATTTAGACTAGATAAACATATACCACATAACTCATATTTATTTGACAAATTTCAAGTGTAATAACATAAAGTCTTACTTTCTTACAATTTCATGCAGATAATTAGAAAGCAGAATGGCTCTTTCTTCCCGGGACAATCAAAGTGAGATGTTTAACTTTTTCCACAGAGTTATGTTGTTTGATACCTGCTTTAAATATTTTTTTTTCATTTGAAAATTATTTACTGAACCATAAAAATCGTCAACGACCCCTGTACCCCTTGATCCACTAAATTCCTCTCTCGCCTACATAGAAAAAAATGACAATTACTTACTGTTTTTTAAAAAATATTCGGATTTCAATGCTATTGCAGCTATTTTGCGTTACTGCCTCCGTATCTGTGGCTGCAGATCTTTCAGATACCTCGGATCTGCACTCGCGCATTATGCACTAATCTAGCAAATCCAGTGGAGCATAAAATTGGACAAATATGTAACATTTTAAGATGTTTAGCCTCGTAAATGATATAAAACCTCAAATTTTAATCAATGGATACTCCTCTGTTAATCAAAAATCTGAGAATTTGCGAAATGACTTAGTGGACTGGGCGATTTTTACGTCAGAATTTAGAAATCTGATTGCGTTTCGAATGCGTTTTTTAACACATGAAATTAGACTAACGCCTTTGAAAACTAGAAGCCCGATCTGAAAATAGGTTATTTATTTTTTAACTGGCAGTTAGTCAATGTATCCGCTGCCAAGACCACGCAAACCAGAAACTTATTGTCTACACCACTAAAATCCGTATACAGAAGCAAACTGAATTCAAAATATTACTTCATTCCAAAAACTGTAAAAAACTGCTTACTTTTCTTTTTCTCGTTTAAAGTTTAAAAAATGGTTCAATTAAAATCGAAAGAGAAAAAATATATAAGTAAATAAATAAATCTCACTGATCGATTTAAAGATTCAGCAGTTAAAAAAATATTCTTCAATTTTTTTTTAAATATAGAGGTCATTGAAAAAGTCACAAATACGAGAAAAAAATTATACTTCATATTCAGGACAAACCGTTTTTAAAGAAAAAATTCTCCTCTATCTGATGATAAAACGATTGTTTTCATGTAGTTGTTATTTTTGTTCCTGTCGCTGTTTATCTATGAAAACTCGCTTCGAAGTGCATAACGTCATTTTTAGATCTTACTTTGTACCAAATTTGGTATACCTTCATGTAACCGTTTGTAATGCTACTGACAACAAATAAACAGACTACGCACATTCATACTCACAAACACATACAGATGAAGGCTTAGACATGAAGTTTCTGAAACCTTTCGCCAGATAAAATGTGACAACGTGTTTGAATTCTGGCAAAAATCTCTCTTTTTATGAATAATGCATCATGATTACGTCATTTTGTTTTTTAAGAAAATATTTTGAATGCTAAAGAAATAGAATGTTAAACGAAATCTTTGGTTGTACAAAAACAACATATAAGAAAAAGTCTGCTTTCATATTTATTTTCGATTTTACAAAACTTCTTTTTGATTTATACGTACTTATTTTCTCATCAATTCTTATATTTACATAAATTATTTAAAAGCAATAGGTACTTGCCACGTGCAGCTTTTCTAAGTTTCATCAAATAAAATTAAATTCTTGAAATGAAAAGCTATTTGGAAACTTTTTTTTCTTCCTTAATCAAATCTGTGCTGAAAATATCACATTTTAAAACACAACAACGTGAAATCAAAATCATGCATTAAAAAAAAGCGTTGTCTCGGCCTGAAAAGGATTTTTCTAAAATAAAATATTTTTTGCTGAAAAAAAAAACCACATCACCATTCTTAGCCTTAGTATGCATAAATAAATAAGCTTAATGATTATAATTACTTTCCATTTTCTACATTTTTTATTTTTACCAAGAATAAAAACTCATAAAAAATATAGTAGAAGTTTATTCACGTATTTTTCTTAGGACTTTGAAAAGAAAAATAACACGTATAGTGAAATATAAGAATTAGGTATAATTTTGTGGTATGATCAATTACGGTAGTCACTTTGTTGAACGATGATATTACATATTGATTTCTAAGATAAAATAGCGTTTCCCAAGCTATCAAGGTTGTGTCTGCTTTACTTCTGCAGTAGAGTATTTCGAAATAAAATACAATCTTTTATGATGCCGCTTAAGAAGAGCTTGTTTGAAAAGTCCAAAAGTAGCGAGCGTACTCCACATAATCACAGAATACACGTAAAAGGACTTGTGTGTGAGATACATTTTCATAGAATATCATTAATTTTAGTTTAATTATTTATTTTTTCGAAAATTTCAGCAGTAAGTTTGGAGGTATGATTGGTAGCTTTATTTTGATAGAATTGAGTACAAGATTGTTTGAGTTAGGTGGTATGCTGTCTTCAAACAAGTATTAAAACGTTTCTGATAGTAATCCGTGTAAATTTTACCATTTTCGCACTTTTCAATAGGGTTAATCTAAATTATTTTTACAAAACAAGTGGAATGGTCGTACCCATTCAGACGAGCAATAATTACCATGGAACAAAAGGTAGCATTCCACATTGAGAGGCAGAAAGAAGTAAAGTCGAAACACTGTTTGATCGGCGAAACATGTCGTAAATTCTTCGAACTAGAACTTCGCAGTTTATTGCAGACTGTTCCATTCATCATATTCAGACTCGTGGTTTATGCACGATAGAATCCCAATACAGTTTATCACCAGGATCCGGAAGTTCTTGAATGCCCAATACCTCATATAATGGTTCATCACGTGGCAGACTTAAGGCTTGACCTCCTTGCTCACAGGACCTACCTACACTGGACTTTTTCTTTTGGGGGCACATGAAATCTTTAGTAGAGGAGATGTCTGTGGAGTCGGTGGAATATTTTGTAGAAAGAATCGTTGTTACACACCAGGAATACAACTAGGGATAGAAGCGAGACGAGACAGGTTTATTTTTCGACTCCCGTCCAGCCCTAAATACTAAACCAGGAATTCTCAAGAGGGTGCGCTTTTCATTCATTTGCCGGTGTGACCTGTACATGAGCACATGTGGCCGCCACTTCGAACATTTACTTTGAATTTTTCTCTGAACAATAAATCAGACATCGTTCATTCGCTTTCCCAATACTGTTGTAAATTCAGGTTGAAATTCTAACTTTACTCTTTTCATTCTCTCAGAGTGGATACACCACAAGCATAAAACCTTTAGCAAAATATTTTCGTGTTTTCCTAAACCAACATTTTAGATCTTATCTCCAATTTTTTGGTTGCAAATAGATCTTTTAGCAACACTGTCAGATAGTAAATACATCTTAATCTCCTTAATTATTACTTGTATTTTCATTTTCTACTTTCCAAATAAATTTTCATGCAACAACCTACACATAGTCTGAGAAACATATCTGAGTATTCGCGGCGAACAGCATCTTTCCGTTTTGAGTGCCTGTAAATCATATTTTATAATTTTGTTTACAGTTCCGAGAGAGTTTGCTTGTTTGTTTGTATATGCCTAAGGCAAAAGCACACAAGGGCTGTCTGCCTAATGGAGATACCTTGTATGTAAAATTATTCCTAGAGAAGTGCTTGAAGATTTTACAGTAATTTGCTCGTAGGTTCGAATTTATTTTTATGCAAGAGATGCAACTTTAAATATAAAAAGTGTACATAATTTTGTTAAGAATGCGTTTTATACCTTATACCACGTGGAATTCATTTTGACGAAGTTTAGGATTTTTAAAATAATAATTATATTATTTATTTTAAGTGCAGACATATTAAAATAAAGCAATCGATACATTCTTTATTTTCTATTTAACAACATTTGAAAGTAAATAAAATTTTTACGACAGACTATAATGAAACACTATTCTAATTATATGCGTTTTTTTCTGTTAAATTATTTAAACTCATATAGACAGTTAAAATCGTTACAAAAAAGTGAGCATTCTTTGTGATGTAATTTCTCATTTTCATGATTGGTATACTCTTTCTTTTTTAGAATTATATTAAACTCAGACATTCTATTAGGTTGTAACGAAAGTTTCCCGCCACCGCAAACATCGTCAGCACACAGTTCTCGTTGGCGTATTTGCCCATATTTTGTCGAACGATTTTTGGCATTTGAAAGAAAGAGGTTTACTTTATAACACTGTGTTGTGAAATCTGTAAAAAATATAGTTATCATTAAGTATAAGGTGTCTCAAATGGAACTATCACTCTAGAGGATTAGAACCATCATTTACTTTCAGTTGTGTTGCAAAAAGTCAGCTACATAATATCAACGAATTATGAGTACAGCTTTAAGTACTATTGTTGTATCACGTGACACTGTGCAGGTTTGGTACCGAAAGTTCGAAAACAGTTATCAGAGTTAGAAGTTAGTTTTTCAGGCAGATATGGCGGAAAACTTTCGTTACAACCTGATATTTTATTATATGATTTTTTAAAATCTGCACAACTGATGTAGACACTTTCTTAGATAAAATAACTTTTTTAATGGGGTTAGAAACGCAGAACAATGAGTAAGGGAATTTTCTTTTCACCAAGTATTGCCGAATATAGCTCCAATAATTCGGCTTTTTGTCAATTACGAGTTATTTTCCCAATGTTTTATTCAAGAATAACAGAACCTATTTCACGAATAGATAAATAATCTTTTCTGATAGCAAGTCGGATTCACCGATAAGATTCTTATGTTAAATAAAAGCTTTTTCGTTTTTTTTTGGGGGGGGGGTGGAAGAAAGAAGAAAAAGATTTAAAAAAAGATCAGCCGACGTAGTTGAAAATCTACTTCCCCGTTTGGAACGATCTCATGGAGTTAAATTTCACTTTCCACATGAATTCATCCTAGTAGCAGAGATAACCAGAATAGTGTAGGCTTTATCTCGCCGTAAGAATGGGGGTCAGCAGTGACCACCTACTGGCTAGCTATTTCCTGCGTTCCAAATAAACCAGACGAAAAGGGAGACCGCCATTTTCACCCACACACGAAACGGACTTAGGGAAAATATTCTTCTTCCCGTTCGTCGCTCGTTGCCGGGCTTTCAATTGAAATAGAAAATTTGTCATGCAGGCTTTCATAAGCTATTTATTTATTTTATTATTAGATAGGCCACTTTTCAGTGTTTTGTAACTTCAATTTTAAAACTGATTTTTCATTTACGAAAAAGCTGCCTTTATTTTCTTCGTTTATAAGTAAAATAATTTAGGAATTAATTTACATAAGGTATAGTTATATATATATATATATATATATATATATATATATATATATATATATATATATATATATACGTATATACATATATATATATATATATACATATATACATATACATATATATACATATGCATACATATACATATATATATATATATATACATATATACATATACATATATATATACATATGCATACATATACATATATATATATATTACAAATTTAAAAAAAGGAATAAAAATGGAAACAATAAGAGACACACACGCGCACGCACACATATATACAGTCGACTCTCAATATCTCGAAGTCGGCTGGACCGGCAAAAAATATTCGATATAACAGAAATTCGAGATATCGGAAATCACACATAATATCTTATTCAGGGACATGTTTTTACCGTGTTTAACACACGGTAAAAATATACCCTGAATGAAGGCCGTAGCCAGAAATTTTTCATGGGGGTGGTGTTACGACTACTACAACTCATATATATGTAGGGGGTTATGCCTTGAGCGGCGGACTTTTCATGGGTTTCTGACGTATTCAGGTTACATCTGGAGAAAACCTTCAAAAACTCCAGACAGTTGCTGGGCGCAAAATTATATTGTATTGTGTAGATATAATACACTTGCAAAAGATGGGTGAAACAGGGCAAAACTTCCTAAAACTTGTTCAAAATTTTATATTTTAATTCGTGTTTGTTGCTGTCAACTTCACGCGTTCCCAAAAAACAATTTCTTTATATATCGCTTTAGAGAAGGTAATCGTCACTAAATAATAATTGTTTAGTGAAATTTCTCAAAATTATGTCATTCAGATATCATAGCCCATATAGGAAATATCTATTTCTTTCAAGGGATAAGTTTTGTATTATAGGTTAAGTGAATTTTTTTTTAATCGTTAAATTTTAGCAAAACAGGTTTAAACTAAATAATGGTTGGGGAAACTTATACATAAAATATGCGTTTAAATTCGTGTTTTGGGGTGCGAACTTCATACATACAATTGAATCTCGATATCTCGATTTCGTTTATCTCGATTTTCGATAATCTCAGTTTTTTTTACAGCCCCATATTGACCTAATGTATAATTTAAGAGAATTTTTTTCTCACTATCTCGAAGATACTAATCTATCATTCCGCTTATCTCGATATTTACAATTACTTAGAAATTTGCAAGCCCTGTTAACTGACCGGAAGATGTCTTTAATGCTTTGTATAAAAATAATGATAAGTATAACATGAAATCGAAACTAAAAAATGTAATTGTGAAAAATTATCTAGTACCCCAATCCTAAATAAAATTGCTCAATGAATGCTTTGATTCTGTGTATTATCTATTTAATTCTTCTGGGGCCGAACACAGCAATACATTTTGGAGGGGTACCAAACGGTGAAAAAGGCCGAATTGTTCACAAAACGACTTCACATTATCATTTTGTTAACAAGATTTTAAATTTCGGAGGAAGGGGGGGACCCCCTGGTCCACCTTGGTACCGTTTTGATTCTTCTAACATTATTACGAACGATCAAATTACCCACTTATCATCAGAAAAGTAGAAACATTTTGTTTCATATTGATTTAATGGGGCAGGGGCGTAGCCAAGGGGGAGGTTAGGGGGGTAATGACGCCCCCATAAGAAATTTTTGACATACAAAATGTATATTCTTCACTACATTATCACACACACGTATACATATATATGAGTTGCAGTAGTCGTAACCCCCCCCCCCCCCATGAAAAATTTCTGGCTACGGCCCTCATTCAGGGGTATATTTTTACCGTGTGTTAAACACGGTAAAAACATGCCCCTGAATAAGATATTATGTGCGATTTCCGATATCTCGAATTTCTGTTATATCGAATATTTTTTGCCGGTCCAGCCGACTTCGAGATATTGAGAGTCGAATGTATATATGTGTGCGTGCGCGTGTGTGTCTCTTATTGTTTCCATTTTTATTCCTTTATATATATATATATATATATATATATATATATATATATATATATATATATATATATATATATATATATATATAAAGGAATAAAAATGGAATATATATATATATATAACTATACCTAATGTAAATTAATTCCTTAATTATTTTACTTATAAACGAAGAAAATAAAGGCAGCTTTTTCGTAAATGAAAAATCAGTTTTAAAAATTGAAGTTACAAAACACTGAAAAGTGGCCTATCTAATAATAAAATAAATAAATAGCTTATGAAAGCCTGCATGACAAATTTTCTATTTCAATTGAAAGCCCGGCAACGAGCGACGAACGGGAAGAAGAATATTTTCCCTAAGTCCGTTTCGTGTGTGGGTGAAAATGGCGGTCTCGCTTTTCGCCTGGTTTATTTGGAACGCAGGAAATAGCTAGCCAGCAGGTGGTCACTTCTGACCCCCATTCTTACGGCGAGATAAAGCCTAAACCGGTCAGAATACAGTCACTGCGATGTCACAGAGGGTGGCTAGGTGTCGAAAAAAGTCACATTGTAACTGGTAAGTGACATGGCTTCACTCTGCGGTCGTTGCACTGGCGTAGCCACACATTTTTCATGGGGGGGGGGGTACGACTACTGCAACTCCCATATATGTATGCGTGTATGTGATAAGGGATGAAAAATATACATATTGTGTGGCAAAAAATTCCTTATGGGGGGTATGACCCCCTATCCTCCCCTTGGCTACGCCACTGGGTCACTGTGACGCTTCTTTATGACTAGTCACCAAGTGACGTCACCGTGAAGTCACATGGAATTCAGATTTCCAGACTTTTAACTTAATTCAATAATAAATTTATTTTTTCTCTAAGTATAATGTACGCTTCTGAAATTTCAGTTTTCGAAGCTAATTTTTGCAACCAGTTAACTTTTTAAAGAAACTGCGACGACACTGCATGGTGTGTACAGCTGGCGCATTCTACTCGCAAACACTTGATCCAGGTTTGTATCTGTTTGCAGAATCAAGAATCTATTTAAGAGGTTCCGAATATTCAAGTTAAATGGCAGCACCACATTTTTTTTCCCTTATTGGGATCACATATTTTTCTAATACCGGGTCACTATCTGGTTAACTTGTGACCACATTGTGGAGTCACATGTGGTCACAAGGTGACTGTCACGATACCAGGGCATATGGACCTCACAGTGACTACGCATCGTCTTCACAGGGACTTCTCATGACCGCGTTGTTAACTTAAGGGTCACTTAAGGGTCGGCATGCTATCAGGGAATGGCTAGTAGTTGATTCTAGACGTTATCAGGCTATTCTGGACCTTCAATTGCTATAGATTTAAGTGATAACCAGCTCGGCAGACGAAGTCCTACAAACCAAAATGAGTCAAGCAAAATTTTTAAAATTTTCTTTAGAATTAGAATTTAGAACTTCTTTTAGAAACAAGTCAATTATGCTGATTTGTAATGAAAGCATAATTGACTTGTTTAGTTATGCCCCGAAATAAGCAGCGTTTTTTTTCCGACAAAGAACAATGGCTAATTTTTAAGTTTAGGAAAAATCTCACTATAATGACACTATTTTATACGTTGTCTGCATCTTTTTATTTCACACT
>JAWZYV010020223.1:0-24023 GCA_038373885.1 Cheiracanthium punctorium | reverse complement strand
TCAGTGTGACAGCAGTCTGATCCATGAGCAGTAAATAAATTCTCCTTAGCATTTCGCACACTGAATGGAAATGCAAAATTTTTCAAGTCACATTGCTTCGATTTGCAATAATCTAAATTCGAGAAGCAACACCATTTATGAATCATCGAAAGTAATCCGACATCACAATTTACAAAGGAACGAAATGCATCAGTCCCTATCGAAATTAAACGGAACTTCCGAAGTCCGTAAAATCATGTGCCAATTGCAGTTTTTCCATCAGCTCAAGAACAATTTCTGCCATCTAAACTGTTAATAAGTAATGTGAATTCGAGATTTATCTGCAAACATTCGCCTGATCATTCCGTTTTCATGCAAATACGTGTGATGCAAATGTACCATATGAGTGGGAAAGATGGGCCACCATAAAATAATGAAAAAGTTGTACATGTATTAAATTTATAAATGTATTTTTTATTACATGAAAATTAAAATTAACTTACTAGCAATTAAATTAATTTTAATTAATTTATCAAGCTTACATGAATTAGTTTGTGACATTTAATATATATGAAATACTTTTTATGTGGTATGAGTTAAGATTGACACAAAACCTGGTCCGTCTCTCCCTCCTAGAAGTGGTCCATCTCTCTCGCCTAGGCGTGGTCAACCTCTCCGGATCGTCCGGTGGACAAGCACAACCCATCCAGACTCTACACTGTGGATTACACGTCGCCATTTTAGGTCATTTGGAAGCCTACATGTTCCCCGAGATTACATCATCTAAACTAGATAGACCACATATAAAATAAAACTTTTAACTGTAGAATTATAACCATATGAAAAAATTAATTGACTCACCAATAACAACAATGATAATAAGTTGAAAAATTAGTATGTTTTTTGAATAGCAAATAGTAGCACGCTCATTACCTAAATATTTGGCTAGTCCATCTTACCCGTTGGTTCATCTATCCCGGCATTACCCTAAGTGAAATACACTGCATCTACATGTATAAAAATCTGCATCTTGACAGCTGCCTGCAAAATGTCTGAAGACTTATCGTATATATTTATACAATCTGCAACAAGTTACAAAAAGTATCTTTCGAACAATCCAACGGCGTATGAAGAGTATGAACCTTCACCTCTGATCTCAAGAATTCGAATTCGTCCAAATGGCCAGTTTTCACGACATAAAAGTGTTCGAGAAGTATAGACGACGATTCTTCCTTCCTACTTCGAGTATCTTTTGAATAAATGACTGAGCCACTTATTTCAACTCTATATGTCTATTACCACGGAATTCACATGCTAATTGTTAATGCTGCACAGTAGCTTTTCATTAAAAATAGAAAAATGTACCATGTCCGAGTTAGTTTCTGTGTGTGTTCTACTTTCAACATTTTTCTTTCTTTGTCGAGGACCGATATGCAATCTCTACCGATATGCAATCTCTACTAATCTCGACCGATACGCCTCTTTATTCTCTAGAGCTCATGTTCATACTCTGGCGTACTGTAAATCGCCGTCACCCCTGAAATACAGGAGTCGGTAATACATTCTATTGTACGAATTTTCGGGGCAACCCGCTGTTCTGGGGTTTAAAATAGTTTAAAATTCGTATTCTACTCTCCAAATAGTTAAAATTTGCTTTTTGTTGGATCAAAATCGGTCAACTAGAGCCGCAGATACGGAGGTTTGGGTTTCCAATTGATTTATATGGCGTGTCTAGAAATCTCGAGAAATATTGGTCCTAGGCCTTCGGTAACTTCACTATAGGGACTTATTTTGGCGCCAAATTTGGCGACATTTCTCCAAAAGTCGCCAAGCTTGGTGACATTTGGTCTTTTGGCGCGTTTTTCCCAATGAGGCTTGTAAAGTTAGTTTTTGTGCATTAGCATGCATAATAGCCTATTTCTACTCTTCTGTGACGTAATCAAAATTCACGCTTTATGTGGAATGTTCGAGAGATACGTTCTTCTAGAAGCTCCTTGCAGCTTCGTCGACATCTATAAATACCGGCATGACAACTTCCCAGTTCAGTGCGGATCGAGCTTCCGATGAGTACGCTGCTTTGCTCTGCGGATTGTATTGTGCTTTAGAAGCGGTATTTTCTCTTGCCTTTTTGAAGCTTTGTTTTTAAGTGCTGGGTGTAAATTCTTCATTGCTGTGTCTTAAGGGATTGTGTACGACATCCCTTGTATATTTCCACTGAATTTTGCCAGTGGAAGTGTTTTATTTTGTGTGAGAATCACAGCATTTGTAAAAGCTTTGGTAGTGAGTGGGCTGTTATAAACGAGTTACTGGCCGTTAGTGCCTGCGAATTTTGTACACTCTCCAAAAAAAGTATTCGAGCAAGAGAGAAATTTCCTACGTTGGTTTCGTATATTAAAAATTATTTATCAAAGAATATGAATTAGGCTATGTATAAATATGACTTTCTATATTTCTATCAAGTTGTGCGTTTTTCAAAAACTCAGTTATTATTCGCAAATCTAAAATAGGAAATTTCTCTCTTGCTCGAATACTTTTTTTAGAGGGTGTACAGCTGATTGCTCGACGAAGTTCTAGAAGCAATCAAGTTTGTTTTCCATCCTGACAAGTGGACTCTTTCCTAGAACTTTCTGCACACACTGGAGTTTAGAACGACGAATCCAGGAAACAAGCAGAGTATTCTGCAAAACTATTAACCCATTTATGCCTAGTGTCCCTTTTTTGTGACGGCATTTTCGCTATTACTCGAAAACGTATTTATTTTTCCTAGCCTTTAAGTCACGAGTATTGAGATTCAACTCCACAAAATATTTTAACATTACGAAGTAAAATGTAGACATTTCAATTTTTATGCATACTGATTTAAAAGCAATCACCCTTTGTTCAAGAAGTTGACATCAGAAATTTATCTATTACTACTGGTATTAGAAAAAATCGGAGAAAGTCGTAAAAATATCTAGGCACAAATGGGTTTAAAAAAATCATAATTAAAAGATTCCCCCCCCCGCCCATGTGATAGTATTGAACATATTTTCATTTTTTCACAAAACAGTGAAATGAAATAGTCTGGAATTAACATGAAGAAATCTAAACAAAACACAGTAGAAGACCCCAAAATCTGTTTTCTTAAGGACTCACTTCTGTTGGAGTGGAAACGAGCCGTGATTGGTCTGTCCGCTAAAATCGGTTTGTGTTTAAAAAAGGGCAAACACTCAGTTTATGTGCTGGAGGGCTCCGGAGCTCAATATTCCTGAGTTTGTCTAATGTATAAAAATTCACTCTGAAAAAAAGACGTACAGGAGAAAAGCTCCAGTGAGCTCCTATGAAAATTAAACTCTTCTTTGTTCCCTCCAGATTAGCAGACGTCCTGAATCGCTCTCCAGCGTGAGTCTGGACTGGACTCGTCTGTAGGGAGTACAGAAGCCCATCGCTATCTGATCCAGGAAGCGTGTTCTCTTGCCTAAGATAAGCATTTTGTCACACATATATTTTTTCTAGATTTCAACAATTGCTTCTCACTGTTGAAACAAAATTTCTTTTTGCCTTTTAGTAGACTGTTGCCTCCAATTTTTTAATGTTAAATATTGATTCATTCCTAAAAGTCATTGCTGTCGCACATATTTTTGATATATCAGGTTGTAACGAAAGTTTTATGCCAAATCTGTGTTTGAAAAACTAACTTCTAACGCCTAAGATAAATGTCACTGTAAAGAAGTTATTTGGTTGCAGACTTTATTTGAGATTAAAATTGCGTTGTGTAATAAAGCAGGTTCGAATGCACTTAGTTGCAGTAAAGAAAAAGAGATTGAATGCTTAAAACTATTTATTTAAAAGATACTTTTGAAACATTATTTATAACGGGCGGTGGTGGCTCAGCGAAAATTAAATGACGTCCTATATGGACAAAGCAATCAAGATGGAATGACTTAAAAATTACGCCAGCACAGAATTACACATTGGCGAGAACAAACACCTGGCCGAGATAAATAACGCCAATTCCAGAGAAACCCTAAAAGTTAATCCAATAAAATTTAAATGACGTAATCGAGAGCAAATAATTTTAAAGATGTCGCAGGGCAACAAATAATAACTTATGACAACGCTATGCCAAAGGAGGGGAATCAAAAAGTACGTTGAGGTAGCAAACGGACGTAATATAATCTATTTTTAGCTCAGAACGAGGCCAGAGGGGTTTCATTTAGAGAAACAAACAATTAAGAATAATGCTTACGGGAAAAGCGAATATACAGATTTAAAAGCCGAAGTGACCGAAAAATGAGAACAGAAAAGATTTAGAATTCTTGATTTTGGATAAATTACATTAAAGAAAGCCAAAGTAGATGATTATTAAAATTAACTATGTGATCTGCATCACATATATACTCCCCTCATCCAGGAAAAAAAAATTGAAGAATTTTTTTAAATTATTAGTTAAAATTAAATTTGTGATCTGCATCACAGTCACGTGGTTAAATACTGATCTTCCTTCACAAGTTCTCGCAGGCTGCTTCATCAACATCAATAGGGCAGCCAGAGCTCTCTTCTTTTTGAATATCATAGCCTTGTTTTTGAACCTCCGGTACCAAACCTGCACAGTGTCACATGAAAGAACAGTAATAGTACTTAATAGTACTTAAAGCTGTACATAGAGGTATGCGCCGCTGCGCCTCGCCGCCGCCGCCGAGGGCTAGGCCGGCGCGCCGACAAAGAACGCCGATTGGTGGCCAGTGTTTCCAATTGAGAACATCAAATTAAAAAAAATTTGAAAAATTAAATTTTATCAATATTGACTTGAAAAAAGTAGCAGATAAAGTTAAAAGATGGCTTGATTGCTTGAAACGCAAGTTGCGTTTCTATTATTAGTGGGAAACTGGAAAAAAATCATAAAAATAGCCATTTTCATAAATTTTTACGGAGCTATCTTGATACCCCCCCCCCCCTTCAAACTTAATTCATATCTTTATTTAAAAATAAATCTTTCATTATTTCTATATATTTAAAGGATTTATTTTTATCCGTTATATGTATATATATATTACGGGCAGGAACTTGCCGGTTAGGCATTGAGTCTTACAACTGCCCGAAGGTGTGGCCATTTTATTATAGGGGCACCCAGTGGGCGGACAGCGTTACCCCTATGTAGGGACGGACACAATGACAGCCACGCCCAGTCGGGGATCGAATCCCGGCAGCCGGTAGTTGAACCCGAAACCGGAGTACGGCGCTTTATCCACCATACAACTCGGTCGGCTTAATATTTCACTTATTATTTAAGCCATTGGTGCACAACCCCCCGGGCCACGGACCGGTCCCCGAATCAAATAGTACCGGGCAGCCAAGGAACATTAAATTCTTATAGGGGTTAGGGGGTCAACCCCCCCCCCCCTTTGCCTACGCCACTGATTCCAGGCAACAACTCTGCCGGTTGAAATGCTAAATCACTTTATATTCTTCTTCTTATTTTTTTTTTTCGGAGTAACTGTATTTTATTTTGGAGGTATGCTTAAATACAATTAAATTAAAGTTATTAAATCAAACCAATCTAAATTAGAAAGATTCAACACCCTCGTCCTCCCATCCTCAACGGTCCGTGGTAAAATTATTAAGACCGGTTCGTGACGATCAAGGAGGTTTGGTGACGATAAAAAGGCTGGAGAGTACAGATTTAAGCTACCCATCACTATATCATAGCTGCCAACCATTCCCATTTTATCGAAACATTTTCCACCGCTATTTTTTAACAATTTTATTTTAAATTAAAAAGATAGACTATTCTTTAACGGCCAGGGTAAAATTAGAAGTAGCTGAAGGTCGAAATATGCAGTTACCGTCGACAATCAGATTTTTAATGGGCGAGTAAAACTACTTTTCTAGAAATACTGCCTGTCGTCTTTGGAAGAATGCGATGGGAGAGGTGGAGCCACTTACGTTACCTATCTATCCCAAGATACGAACGATTTAAATTAATATTTTTTATAACAAGAACTCTTAACAAATACTGGCGTTGGAATGTAAAATTGACAAAAACTTTGTATAATAACACACACATATAATATAGCGCATTTCAAATGAAAAACCAAATCTACTAAATTTAGAACTCATGATAAAGGTTCATGAAAAACTTAAAATGGTGATTTGTTTTTAAATAAAATATATTGGAAATGCTAATGTCCATATTTTTATGGTAAGAGTATAAAACAATCTGATGTATTCATAATCAGCTGTTAATTTATAATGAGTTTTAGCTAAATTTAGTAGCTTTGTTTTCTTATTAAAAATTTATAAAGACTTAAAAACAAAGTTCTGCAAGTAAATCTTTTAACCTTTTTAAGTGGAGAAATTATTTTATGTATATACATTTCATTTTAAAGAAAGGTGGAGAGGGCTTGAATTGAAAACAAAGTATTTTTAAAAAACAGTCATTAGTTGTTTTAGATTTTTTTAAAACGATCTAGAAGAGGAAAGCATATGAAACATCCATAAATGGTATTTATCAACAATGTATGTTATTATACAGTTTTTATTCATTCTAATTTATACATTCTAACTATTTTCTATTTTATAAATTCTAACACCAGTATTTGTTAAGAGTTCTTCTTATAAAACATATTAATTTTAGTCGGTTACTTCACGGGATAGGTAGGCAATCTAAGTAACGCCACCTATCGTTTCACCTCTCTGATTGCATTATTCCTAAGATGACAGGCTGTGTTTGCTCAAGATTAGTTTTCTTAGTCTTAAAAAATCTTTTAACGTTAATTTATACATAGGTGTGTGTGTGCTTGTTCGCATACGGCCATTTTCATTATGCTCTTTTTCAAAAAAATTTCCACCAACCTCAGAAACCCGGCGCGCCGCCGCCGCCGGGTTTCTGAGGTCGTTACGCCGCCGCCGCGAATTTCCGTGCGGCGCAGACCTCTAGCTGTACACACATAATTCGTTGACATTCTGTAGCTAACTTTCTGCAACTGAACTGGAAGTAAATGAAGATTCTAATCCTTGACAGCTCCATGTCTCTTTCTTTCATATGCCAAAAATAGATTGACAAAATATGAGCAAATACGCGAACGCGTACTGTGTGCTGACGATGTTTGCGGTGGCGGGAAACTTTTGTTACAACCTAATAATTTCAGCAATTTCTTCTCTTTGTTGAAACCCATTGTTTTACTAGATTTTAGCAAACTGTTGAGTATATTGTTTAAATTTTTATTATTGATACATTCTGAAAAAGTATTGTTGTATAACATAACTTTGCACTGATTTCAACAAGTACAATTCTTTGTTGAAACGAGATGTGTATTAACGTTTAAGTAGACTGTTAAGTTTATTGTTTCAATGTTTCTTATTGATGCATTCTTAAAAACTAACTGTTGTAGTTGCTTTACTGTAAAGATACCAAATATCAACAGAAACAATTACAACGTCTATTATATGTTCAAATTTATTGTAAAAATTCATTCAGAGAAAAGAGGTACTGGACCTGAGCTCCAACGCAATTTAAACCTTGTCATATGCTGGATGGCTTTCACAAGGGCCAATATATACAGGGTGATTATCCTGCAGACTGACAAACTTGCAGGGGGGGTGTAGAGGTTACAGAGACGGTTCAGAATCACTTAGCATTGCGGGTCGGAAACGCCGTCTTCATGTACCTGTTAATAATCCTTTTAGGAGAAGTGTTCAAGTGATAGTAAACTTTTTCTGAAAATGGTTTTTCAAAAACTGATCCCTCTTTCACCGATTGTACTTGATAAAAACTTTTATTTCAAAATTGCTTCTTTCATTACACTTATGAAATTGTCTGAGGAAATCCCATTGTTTAAGAAACTTGGTTAAGAAATTAGACACATACTTCAACACTTCTTCCAAAGGGATTATTAACAGGTACATGAAGACGACGTTTCCACACTTGACAATCACACTTTGCTCTAAAATAAAAGAATTGCGGCGGCACGAGATCGTCTCCGAGCATGCTACACCTCGAGAATTGAAGGCCGGACAAGTGGGTACCACAGGGATTCAAAACCAGTGACCGCCGCATGCTCCCCTCTCTATCTTTAATTAGAGAGAAGTTTTCTTGCCTGGTTGAAAAACGCCACAATCTCCTACGCAGATTTCACGGGTTCAAAACAGCTGCTGCTGCACGCTCCCCTCATTGATGATCCGGACAACGAACACGCATTCTCCTTTTCACCTTCACCGACAGATGGCGCCAGCACCGATCTTATCCATATTCGCTCTTTCAAAGTCCACAACATGCGCCATAGGTTTGAAAATGCCTTCCTTCCAGGTGCTTCTTCAACAGAAATGAATGCGATTCGGACTGTAGAAAGGATGTTGCAATACCTTCCATCTGTAGCCGTAGCCGTATGCGGACGGGCGCTGTCATGCAACAAAATGACACTTCACTATTTGACGACGAATTTCTCCTGGGGAGGTGTTCTTTAACCACAAAAATCGCATTACACTTCGCACTTCAATAACTGACCATGCATTGTAAACGCCTCCTTTTTTTTTCTACCTCGAATTTCAGAGCTTTACGGCACTACCAGCTTTGTCTAGTGGCATTAAATTGCTGTGATCGTCTTTTGCTCTAGACATGGTATATTATTCGATCGGGAAAAGTGTACACCCGCGGGAGCTCTTACTTTTTGAACAACCTTACGACATACATATTATTATGTAGGGTCCTGCGTAATAATTGAAATAACAGAAATTCAAGTCCATATACCGGGTGATTCAAAACACTTGTTAAGGCGATTATTTTTTAAACCGTAAGTAATCGAAACATACTTCCAATTAGAAAAGTTCGTCAAATTAAGAGTAGCTTTGAGATATGGCATTTTTTACTGGGGATTGTATACATATCAAAATACGAAATTTAATTTTTACACGGCTCCTCCTTTCCTATCCTTTATAGTTAAAAGAATGTTGCTCTTTGTCTAAGAAAATTAATAAAACAAGTCCTGTGTCTCTACGTGAAATAGTTTCCGAGATATATCAATTTAAACATTTTGGCATTTGTCGCCAAGCAATAAGGGGATGTGTCCAAAGTGAGAAAAAATGTAATTACTTTTCAACTGACGTTAATTTATGTTAATAGACACAGTTGACTCCCCAAATCTAATTTAGCTAGAATTTTCCTGTTAAGCATGTTTGGCAGTTTCTAGTGAAAGTAACCGCACCATAGTAACCTCCACCATTATTTTGCCATTCTCTTTTACATTTTAAAATTCCTTCTCTAGAAGAGTGATGTAATCAGTGAATGACCCCCTAAAGGGACTACATTATCGCTAATTTTATAAAGCAGCACCGATCATTTTAGGTATAACTGTACCTGTTAATTTCACACATATGAAAGCATTTAATTGCTTTTTCCGACAATGTTATAGTTACTTATCTTTTATCAACTCCTATTTTGTCCCCTAAAGTAAAGATTTTTTCGTCTGAAAACTGACGCCAAGACAGTAGGTAAAGTGGCGTAAGTCATCATTTTCAAAATTAATCTTCTCACTAACTATTTCACTTAGAGACTAGGGGATTTGTTTTATTAATTTTCTTAGGCAAAGAGCAACATTCTTCTAAATATAAAGGGTAGGAAGGGAGCGACCCAATAAAAATTAAATTCCGTATTTTAATATGTATACAACCCCCAGTAAAAAATTGCTATATCTGAGAGCTACTCTTAATTTGACGAACTTATTGGAAGTATGTTTCGAAAACTTACATCCTTACTCCTATGAACGAAAAAATTTTGATTTCTCTTAATTTCTAAATTTCATCCGCATATTCTTATGTTGTTTATCTCACTTAGGCTCCAGTGACGTGAGCATGACCACTTTGTGCACGTTTCAAATTTGTTAATTTTTAACACTCTTTTAATTGTAGGGAAAACGAGATGTTAGCGAAACACATTAAAAACTAGCTCAAAGTAGCCCCAGCTGAAGTATCTAAATAAGAGTAATAGATCAAAATTCCTAAGGCCTAGATATTCAATCTATACAAGTAAAGCGTAGCATTTTTTTCTTTTTCTTTTTTTTCAACAGGGTTGGAAGGTTAAATCAGTTAAAATTTTGAAATGTTTTATTTTAGAATCAAGGTTGTGCGAATGAATTTCTCTTTCAGTTGGCAAACAGAAAATGTTATTTAAGCAATTAACTTGGTTAAATCTACATCCTCTCAAATAGGTATTCGAGTAAGAGATAGACTTCCTACGTTGGTTTCGTACATTAAAAATTACTTATCATGAAATATGAATTAGGCTTTGTATAATTATATTTCTGAGTCGGTGCGTTTTTCAAAAGCTAAATAATTGTTCGCAAAGCTAAAATAGAAAATTTCACTGTAAGCGAATACTTTTTTGTGAGGGCGTACTAATTCTATAAAACTTGGAAGAACTCGGCCAACAAATGAGTGGCTAAAATTTTTATCGTTATGATTATTACGTGTATGTTTATTTATTTTTTATTTTTCATTATCAGTAACTTCAGAAATTAGGCAAATGGATTCGTCTGGCAAATGTGCTCTTTGGTATCAGTAGTGGCGGATTAATGCAAGTTTGTCAGGGGAGGGCAGTGGTTAATTGGAAGATTGACATATACATCCATTTTATGGAAGTAAAATTGGATCTTTTACATTAATTTATTTTTTCTCGGGATGAGGGGGATTGCCCCCTCTACCCTTCCCCCTTTAATCCGCCCTTGGGTACCAGGCAGTACGATATCCGTTGCATACGTACGATATCGGTATCTCAGTGCAGCATCTGAGTAAACAAAAAGTTGCCTTCTGCGTAGAGACCTGAATTCCATTGCATGATCATAATTCATTAGTCATATTGAGGGGGAAATAAATGAGCAATACATGCTCGTAAAAATCCCATTATTCCCGCTTTTTCCCCCAAAAAAGAAAGTGTTTTTTATTGTTAAATGTATTATGATGTATTTTTTCAGCTCTTCTCCTACATGCAATTTTCGATTTTCTTATTCATTTGAATTTCAAATAAGTCAATCCAATTTGCGGAATTTAATGTTACCGAAAGTAGTTGAATGCATGGTTGTTCTTTTTTGAAAGAAAAAGGTAATTTCTCTAACAGAAAAAATCACTTATTAGATTAAAAGTGAAGTTCATGCCTTCCCCTCCCCTACCCAGGAAAATTCTTTTGTAGATAGGCAAAACAAAACAAAACATGATAATTGAAAGAAGAATTAAACTGAACTAATTTAGTAATGAGTACATCGGCTTTAATTGTTAATGTTGCTTTTACAACTCATTAAAATTAAAATGTATCAAAGCCAAAATTGTTTACAATCCTGCTTTCAAATTTGTAGATCAATTAAACAACACACTCACACCAAGAAAAAAAAAAAAAAGGATCGTTTCCAAACAATTTTGTGTGCAACATTTGTTGAAGATTAATAAAATAATTAAAAACATTGTAAAATAACTCCACATAAGGTACTCATACTAAGGTTTGCAATAATGTCGTTTCGAGTGGTTCAAGAAAGACAATCCTCAACAGTTGCAAAAAAGGATTTTTAAATAAAGCATAACGATACATTGATTTTGCTGTATAATCTTCTCATACAACTTTGCGAATGCTGAGTAGTAAATATAAGCAAAAAGTGTCGAATTTCCCAAAAAAGAAGTTTTACTGCGACACATTGATGAAATGAAAATTGAAGCTATGATTTTCTTCATTATTCTATTCGGGTGCCAAATAAAAAATAATGAAATAGTTTTACTAAAAGGATCTTAAATCTAATGTTTATAAAAGGCTTAAAAGTAAAAATGATAAAAGGAGTTCGAAGAGAAGAGATTTTTCAAACAAATTGGCAGAAAGGAATGGATTTTTTATATTTTTTTATTAAGTTCCATAAGATTTACAGAGTGAAATAATTCGTTTACTTATTTATTAAATTACTATTTTTTTATATTTCGGGTGAATAATTTTCCATTCTTCAGTCCGAGTCCACTTATTCGTTTCCATATCCTAAAATAAAAATAAAAAGATAAACAAGCTAGTTTTTTACGCAAAAATTATAATTGCAGTAGCATATAAAATCACTTAGTATTTAGTGCAAACGACAATGATTTTTAGATTTACGAAATATTTGCTGTATAAAATGAAATTTACGACTAGTTTTTCGTATTGAGCGCTTTCCTGATAAATCAACGTTAGAACGGCATTCATGATATATACAGGGTGTCCCAAAAATTCTGCCCTAGGTTTTTATTTCTTTAAATATGGATGACAGATATACACGATAAACTACAAAGTTACGTAAAAAGGGGTACAGAATTTTATGGCATTGATTAATTTTTTCCCAGGATTCAATCTAAATAAATAAAAAAAAATAAATTTTTATACAGTTCCCAAACAACAACAACAACAAGAAAAAACCCAATTAGTCAAATATGCCCCATACATTAATTGGCCAATGTAAAAAATTTCAGCCTTTCATCCTAAAAAGGCTCTTAGATATGAAAATAAATATATGCTGACTTATATCACTTTTCAATAGCTCTCGAAGGGGGAAAATTCGCACCGGAAGATAGCACCTGATTCAGGAGCTGCACACAAATTACGAAAGAAAAGGATTGCATAAATACATGATACTTTTGCTGTCATTGAATTGTAAAGTCCCTCACAAGCTTTGTTTGAATATATATCTGAGCCTTTTCAAGTTAAAAGGCTGAAAATTTGAACATCACCCCATAAATGTATTGAATGTATGGGGTACATTTTACTAACTGGAAATTTTTTATACGGCGGTGTATAAAAATTAAATTTGATTATTTTTTAGATTTTTCCTCCGAAAACTTTTATCGATACAATAAAATTCTATCCCCTTTTTTACGTAATTTTGTAATTTATTTTATATTTAAACCTTGGTTAGTGTTTTGTGACACCCTGTAAATTGCATTTCTACAGAAAGAGCAAAATAAAGATTTTGAAGAGTTGTAGTCTTTGTTCTGCAGTTCCATACTCAAAATTTCAGTATGATCATTATGGGTTTTATACTTAAAGACTCAAGTTACAAATCATATTTTGTGTTACGTATATTGCAGTTACTTCCTTGCACACAAGATTTTTCTATTCATGCAATTCTTTAAAAGAAATTTTATTTGCATTCTGCTCAAACTAAGTTATTTTCTGCTACGATTCGGGTATGATTAATGACTAATAATTGTCATAAGGGTTAAGATGAAGTTATATCTCAATCATTTTTAATTAATAAAGCTTCTTCCTGTGTGCGAAGATAATTGTATAAAATTTCTAAATAAAAGTAAAATTCATCTTTCACAATTTCAGTCCACGCAAACACGTCTTATTTTTGCAATCATTAAATAAGAATTAATTCAGAGAAATAATTAGATATGATAAAATCTGACGGATGGTTTGTTTAATTAATATTTTTTAGCATTTAGATAGAATCTATAAATAAAAGTAGATACAAATAAGCATGAAGTGTTAGAAAATAAACAGTTAAATTTAAACAAAGTTTATTTTTCGAAGTGAAATTCAAAAATTTGAAATTAAACAACCGCTATTTAATAATTAATTATTGCCTTAAGAAAAGGCTATCACGACAGCTGATGTCTTTTAATTGTTTTATGCGATCCATAGCTGAAAAATATATTTCGATAAGAATAAAATAAAATGTTAGCACCACCATACACATTATAGAAACGTGTAATTAAACTCTCAGAATATAACCTAATATTCTGTTTTACTCTTGTTTATTGCTAATTGGAATATTTTTACTTATAGAAAATCGGAGTTTACGGTACTAATATAATTTGAGTTACATGAATTGGCTAGCTTTGTCAGTTCTCTTGGAGCTTAATTAGTATGTATCTGCTTATACATTCTAAAAATTCAAAAATAAGCGTAAATTTGTAAATAAATAGATAGCTGTATAGATTTTCGAATAGAACTCAGAATTTCGTACGTTAAATATCACCAGTGAACGTTGGATTCTAACTCTTGTGAACAAAGCATGAACTCAATGCTAAATCGTGAAATATCATAGTAAAGTTTTCCCACGCTAATTTTCAAATTTTATTGGACCATAATACAAACACTATAACCATCTTCAAAACAAAATGGTAACCGATAATTTAAAATACACAATGCACATATACAGGCTTAGACTCTAGCCATTTACCAGGCGACTAGCATCAGTCCGGTCCTTTTATATAATAAATTTTTAAAATTCAATCTTTAGAAACAACGCGCACACTTATTTTATTTACTAGCCCGTGTTCTTTTAACGGCTCGCTCATTTATTCAAGCAGCGGGTGCGTTTATAATCTTTACTGCTGCCATGGGGGAAAAGCACATCCGCCACAGGAGTGGCGATGTTGCTGGAATAAATAAACTTTTTCAACTTAAATTAATGAGAGTCTTCAAATTTTAGTCTTGATAATGCATCAGCATTACTGTGTTGACTGCCTTTCCGATAGGTAATCGTCATGTTATAACGTTGCAGGGCTAAAGCCCACCGAGATAGCTTAGCACCATGGGGCGCACTTCTCGTTAAATACGTCAGAGAATTATGGTGTGAAACTATTTGAATTTCAGCTCCAAATATCCAGGTGTCAAATTTCTTTAATGCTTCCAGTACACAAAAGGCTTCTCTTTCAATGGTCGCCCACTTTATTTGACTCGTGCTTAGTTTTTTACTGAAAAATGCAATAGGTAATTCTTTCCCATTGTCATCATGTTGAGCTAAGCATGCCCCAATTGCAGTGGCCGAGGCATCTGTGTATAATTGAAAAGGTTTCTCAAGGTCTGGAGTGTGTAAGGAAGGCATTTTTATCAGTTCCTCTTTGAGCTTTGTAAATGCTTTATCCGCCTCCGAACTCCACGGTATCTTAATTGGAACGCTTTTCTTCGTCAGGTTTGTCAACGGTAATACGATTTGTGAAAACTGAGGTATATAGTCACGATAGTAACTAGCCAGCCCTATCAAATTTCTCAACTCTTTTAGTGGTGGGTCTTGCTAACTTTCGTATAATTTCAACCTTTTCTGGATCCGGGGAATGTTGTCCCGATCCAACTACATGACCTAGAAATTTCACATGGGGTTTTCCAAATTCGCACTTTCCCAAATTTACTGTCAGACCTACTTCCTTCAAGGTCTTGAAAACATTGTCTATATGAACCAAATGTTCATCCCATGTGCTAGAAAATATAGCCACATCGTCGATATATGAACGGCAGTATTCTCTATGTGCGATCAAAGCCTTATCCATTGATTTTTGAAACGTTCCTCCAGAATTTTTCATTCCAAAGGGCATGACATTCCACTGGTAATGACCTGAGTGGGTTACAAATACGGGATAATGCTTTGAATTTTCCTTCATAGGAATTTGCCAGTATCCTTTGGTAAGGTCTATGACTGTAATAAATGATGCCTTTCCCACCTCATATATTAAGTCATTGTCTATTTTCATAGGGTACACGTCTGGTATAGTAAAACTATTTAATAATCTGAAGTCGACACATAATCTGACACTTCCATCTTTCTTGGCAACGCAAACCACAGGATGAGCCCATTCGCTATCACTGTGTTCGATTAGACCCAGGTCTAACAGTTCTTGAATCTGTCGATCCACTTCTTGTTGCAAACTAATAGGTATTCGGTATGGTTTAAGTCTCTTTGGTGTACAATCTCCTGTAACCCTAACAGAGTGACCTTCTACCCTAGCGCGGCCAGGTTTAGCACTAAACACACCTGCATATTTTTTAAGTACATGAAATAATTCCTGTACTTGCTTATTCGTTAACTTGGCATTCCCAAGGTGTGTCCTAATATCTTCTATGTTTTTACTTTGTGCATCAGTAGGTGCATAATGAATGGTCCCGAAATCATCGTCTAACTCAAAAATCATACCAACATGACTTACTCTTTGAATATATGGACGCACTTTGTTCACATGAAGTTCTCTTATACTTCCGTCTTCCATTTCAACCTTTACAGATTGTGGTCTGGTAATCTGCGTAACTGTTCCGGGGCCGATCCAGGTGTTTAAAAGCTTATGCGAGGATGACGGTCTCAATATTAAAACTTTATCGCCCACTGCAAATGACTTTTCTTTTGACCGGAGGTTATATCTGGAGACATATTCTTCCTTAGCCTTCTTGCTATTCTCAGAAGCGAATTCGTGAGCCCTTTTCAAACTCTCCACCAAGTTTTGCAAATATTCCGTAATTGGACGTGAGGCGGTCGTTGGAATCTGTCGTTCACCTGTCCAAATATCTTTTAACAACGCTAAAGGTCCTGGAGGTAATCTTCCATATACCAATTGATAAGGTGACAATCCGGTAGTGCTGTGGGGCACTTCTCTATATGCAAACATAAGATACGGGAGGTGAATGCCCCAATCTTTACCATATTCTTGTATAATTTTATTCAACATATCCTTCAGAGTTCTATTCCAGCGTTCGACTGCTCCCATACTCTCAGGATGTCCTGGAGTGGAAAAGCGAGGTGAAACGCCTAACAAGTTCTCAAATGCTTGAGTTAACTTGGAAGTAAAGTTTGTACCTTGATCTGTGCAGATCATTTTAGGAAATCCCGTTTGGGTAAATATCTTCATTAATACATCACATGTGGTTTTAGCACTGATTTCTCTTACAGGAATGGCTTCAGCCCATCGGGTGCATAAATCTACTGCACATATGATAAACCGATGTCTTCTTCCCGAAGGTGGTTCTAGTGGGCCAATACAATCTAAACTCCATACTTCGAATGGTATTTCAGGTCTGACAATAGGTTGTATGGGAATCCTATCTCGGTATGTCTTAACTCTTCTTAATTGGCATTCTTTGCAACTCTCACAAAAATTTTTAACGTCTCGTTTGATTGATGGCCAAAAAAATGTATATTTCGTTCGTTCTTTAGTTTTCCGTTCTCCTAAATGTCCGGCTAATGAAATCTCATGGGCCATTTTAAGCACATCCGATCTCTTTACATTGGGGTAGTACTACTTGTTTGACATCTTCCCCACATATTGTTTCGGCATGTACAAGAATACCATCTAAAACTTCATATGAATTTTGATGATTTTCTGCATGTTTCCAATATGGTTTTAACTGTTCGTCTTCCCTTTGGAGCTTCTGGAACGATGCTACAGTCTCAGGAACTTTCGCGTTCTTCTCCGCTTAAGTGTTTTCAGTCCTTGTTTGTACATTTCCCGATACCAAGTGATTTATATACCTTTTGTCTTCGTCTTCAACTAAAATACTGCACACATCAGATTTTAATTCCATACCATTAAACAACTGTATGTTTTCTTTCATTAATTTAAATGCCGTATTACAGATTAACATATCGCATTTTAGTTTTCTAGATATACCACATATAACCGGTACTCTTCCATGTAACCCATTATTTATTTTTACATTCACTATTTTTAACGGAACTGTTTCTTCTTCTCCAAACGCTGAGTAAAGCTTTAGAGTACCTTCACTCTTTTCTTCATGTTTCTGTATTAAATCATTTCGTATGACTGATATTTGTGCCCCAGTATCTACGATACCATTAAATGTTTTCCCTTCGCATTCAACTTCCAAAATCATAAGATTATCGCAATTACTTTTGAGTTTAAATTTATCTGATATTCTCAAATCAATCCATGCGGTGAGCATGCTCAATTTTTCTTCAGTGTTATCTTCTTTATTTGCGTCACTAATCTGCATTTGAACTAAATTGCTCTGTGCACGCTCTAATCTTCTGTTATGGAAATTAAGTGAATCGCTTTTATTTTTAAATCTCGGACATTGCGATCGCAAATGTTCACACGATCCGCATTCAAAACATCGATTCCGCTTCCTTTGTTCATGAAAATTTTCCTTTCTCCTATCTTGAAAATCATTTTCCTTTCGAGTCGTTGTATTTCGGCGACTTTCAAAATTTCCGTATTTTGACTGGTACGGGTTAGTTGCCCAATTATCGTTTTCTCTTTTCGCAAGAGGACGTTCCTTGGCGAATTTTGGCTTTATTATTCTTCTTACATCATCATATTCATCTAGTTTTTCGGCCAACGCTATTGGGGATACAATCTCCGTCCATTCATCCATGAAATGTTCTTTTACTTCAAATGGTACCTTTCTTTTAATCTGATCAGTGATCATCAGATTTTTTAAATCTTCTAGAGATTTAATTTTTAACCCGTCAATCCACCCATCAAAATAGGCTTTCATTTTAAAATAAAATTCCATCCATGTTTCTTCTGTGGACTTCTGATGTTTCATAATTAACTGTCTGAATTTCTCGGCGCTTAATTTAAATCTTTTTAACAGCATCTTCTTAATTTCATCGTAATTTTGCGCTACCTCTTCTGTTTCCCTAGCAATCAAACTGGAAACAGGAGTTGGCAACACCCCAATTAAATGAGCAACCCAATTTTCTTTATCGACGCCAAGCATCTTTAACTGTCTCTCAAACAACGTAAGAAATAAACAGATATCACTTTCCTTCGGATCAAACCTAGGCAATAATTTTTCTAAATTAGTTTTAACACCGCTTCCTTCCCGTACTTGGCTTCCCAACATCGTATTTTCTGCCATTTTTTCAATTTTCAATTTTTCTAATTCAAAAACTTTTTCTCTTTCTTTTTTTCTCTCTCTTTCTGATCCTGTCTTTCCCTTTCTTCTCTCTCTCTTTCTTTTTCTTCTCTCTCTTTCCTATCCTGTCTTTCTTTTTCTTCATTTCTATCAGCAATAATTCTAGCCAATATTTCTTTACAAAATTCTTCATCATAGTTTTTATCGTTCGTAATCAGATTACGTAACTTCACCACAGTAAATGTCGTATCAACGTTAAACCCAGTTCTTCAGCAAGAACTATTAAATCTTGTTTCTTTCCCTTACCAAAAAACGCCATTTCACTTTTAAAATGCTAGTTTTCAGCTACGGTTACAGGTATATGTTTATATACGAATCAGGAGGATTCCTCAAGTAAATATGCCGGGACGGCCAACTATATATTAACACCAACAGGGAAACTTCCTTCAAAACCTGCCAAACTGGCCTATTAAACTTCAAAATAATGCAGATCAACTGCTATAGCTACGTGCAAATACAGTTGCATGAAATTGATGAAGAAATACAGCTCTCACCTGAGCATTCTGTAGTATCGCATCCGATTCAATCCAATCCTGCCGACTACGCCAGTAAAGTTTTCCCACGCTAATTTTCAAATTTTATTGGAACATAATACAAACACTATAACCATCTTCAAAACAAAATGGTAACCGATAATTTAAAATACACAATACACATATACAGGCTTAGACTCTAGCCATTTACCAGTCGACTAGCATCAGTCCGGTCCTTTTATATAATAAATTTTTTAAATTCAATCTTTAGAAACAACGCGCACACTTATTTTATTTCCTAGCCCGTGTTCTTTTAACGGCTCGCTCATTTATTCAAGCAGCGGGTGCGTTTATAATCTTTACTATCATTATAGATATTTATTTTTGTGCTAGACTGATGGATGATCATAAAATGTAAATCAATTTTTTTTAATCACTTTGTACCAAAATATTTTCGGTGATTTAATTTTTTATAAGAGTATATAAGAAAGAATAAAAATGTAGTGCAATCTGAATGTAATACAGAGAAACACAACAATAATAACACTTTTCGGAAAAATACTCACACTGGCTTCACATTTTGTAATTCAACATTGAGATATCAGCAAGAACTATTGAGCGATTATTAAATTGAGCGATTAAATCACGCACAAAATTAAAAATACCCGAATTTATCTAGAGGATGCGCTATTAAAATATTTTTTATTTTCAAAGAAAGAATATTCTAAAGAACAACTTTTTAAATCACTAATGTATTTCATTAAAAGAATAACTGAAAATAAATAATTATGTGATAGTACGTCTGTTTTTTTCTTACATTATTTCAGAGCGTTAAATTAGAAAATGAGCATTGTTCATTACTTAGCATGCTTTGTCATTTATTTTCTATAAATGATTAAATTTAAGAGTAGAAATGTTGCATCGAAATGTTATTAACAAAAATGTATGGAATATAAACTTCTTAATAATAATTTTTAACGATTTATGTATTTTTGTAATCAATTTTATACACATTTATTAATTGGTCAAACACCGAGTTTAGCCTTTATTCTATTGTGAGTAAAGATGATTATATGTTTATGATCTAGAAATACCTTATATAAAATAATAAAACTCAGAGATTAAACCACGTATAAAATTAAAAGTCCTTGAATTAACCTAGAGGATGTGATAGTAAAATAAAAAATGTTTATTTTCGAAGAAAAAAAATCTGCTTGATTTAACAATTTAACTTGTCAACTTAAGCTGCCAATTATTAATATCATAATGAATTTCCTCAAAACCTCAAAGGAAGTACTGAAAATAAATAATAACGAGATAGTACATCTGTCTTCTTACACTATTTCAGAGCGTTACATCCGAAAACGAGTACCATTTTTATCTTAACACGTTTTGTCTGTTATACTCAATAAATGAAGGAATATAAGAGAAAAGATAATCCTTCAAAAGTATATGGAATAGAAGGTTCGTGTATTATTCTTCAAATGTATGCATTTTTGGAATCAGTTTTATATGCACATTTATTAACTAGTATTTTGTGTTTTGCTTTTATTCTATTGTAAGTAAATCTACTTATATAATACACTAAGGTATGCAGTACCAAATAGACGATCTGCGAACGGATTTTCACTCTGCGAACGGCAATAGCTAGTTGGAAACATTAGTGCACTAACAATAGCTCAAGTGCAAAAATCCAAATTAACAGTTCAATGACGTCAAATGGAGCCAGGGGCGGATCCAGAGAAACCATCTGGGGGGGGGGGCTCCGTTTTTAATTAGGATGATACATTGATTTCCCAATACTTTTTCTCCCAATGTATAATTAGACATGGTATATGTCACAACTAAATAAGCATGTTGTCTGCAGCAAGAACCGTCGGAAGAAAACTCGGAAGTGAGGGGGGAGGGAAGAGCTATCGTGCACCCTATACCGATCAAGTTAAGGCCGATGCTCCTGAGCCACGTGTTTTATGCATTTCAATGGATGACGGGACTCAGGCGCGTAGCCAGGAAAATTTTTCTGGGGGGGGATATGAACTTATATGTGTATAAATAGACGGAATTTCAACACTAATCCTAAAATTTCGAGGGCGGGGATATATCCCGATATCCACACCCCCTGGCTACGCCCCTGACGGGACTGATACGGGGAAAAAATGTTCCGTTGCTCTTTCCATTGTGTGGCGGGACAGGGTTTTCAGTTTAACACATTAATCTTTTGTTGTTAGATCCCGACTGGTCATTAAAAGTCCTAAATTTCGCCAGAAAAATGTCGCCTTAACCACTGTAGTGACGACAAGACGTGGCTAATCACCAACGACCTTTATTCATGTTGTTGTTCACGGGCCCTACCCATTAACATATTAGTGTGTACAGAGTATAATTTCTGAATGCAATTGAACCCATTTCACAGCCACCGTGCAATATACAGTGCTCACAGCATACATTTTCGCATTTTAAGGTAGCATTAAGTTTTCCAGATTAAGTAAATCCCATCCTTTTCTGTGAGGACTGTAGTAAACCAACCGCAATTGCTATTTACAACTATTATCACTATTACCTGCTAGTTACAATTTGAGCTTTCTTTTTCAAAACCAGACAAGCTTTACACTGCCAGGTACACCCTCCAAAAAAAGTATTCGAGCAAGAGAGAAATTTCCTACGCTGTTTTCGTATATTAAAAATTATTTATCATAGAATATGAATTAGGCTATGTATAAATATGACTTTCCATTCTATCAAGTTGTGTGTTTTTCAAAAACTCAATTATTATTGGCAAATCTAAAATAGGAAAATTCTCTCTCGAATACTTTTTTTGGAGGGTGTACTCACTTTGTCTGATATCTTAGAATATGTTTTACTTTTATAATGAGGATTTGAACCCATATGTCTGGTTGGTGTGGACAACTTATGAGAGCAATTGAAAGAATGAAAGCTGTACAAATTGCGGAGGGTTGGATTGTTCGTCTATGCTTCAGCATCACTTAAGGCCGATATTGATTGCCGCTGCGTCTAACGTGATGGGAGTAGATAAGAAGGTATTCTCGTCGCGAATTTTACGACTTTTTAATGGCAATTCGAAGTTTACCGATAAAAGATTTCTGTACTAAACCGCAAACTCCGTCACCTATAAAATGAAGAGAGCAACGGAAGATTTTTTTCCCGCATCAGTGTGCCGTCGTCCATTCAAATACGGTGGAACCTGCTAAAGTGACAACCTTGGTAAAGAGATCGTCTGCCTATAGTAACAACTTTAATGCAATTTCGCTTTACAACCATCACACTTTACCACCTTTGTAAGGTGACCATCATTATAACGTGACCATTTTTGTTCTTCCCAAGGGTAGTCCCATTAGACAGGTCCCACGGTACAAATTAAACTTGGAACTGTGCTCCAGCCACTGTGGCGCTAACGAGTCAATAAAATTTGCCTCTCTTTTTGTTTAAAAATGAAAGCTCTATCATTTTTGTAAATAGAGAAATTATGTTTAGTCCACAAGGATTCAATAAATATTGGTGTAAATATTCTTGGCATATGCATATATATATACACTGCTGGCCACCCAAATTGCAACACCAAGAAAAACAAGAGATATCACAACAAAATTTATTGTGTAGATAACATGTTGACCAAGTAACAAATGATTAAATTTACAGCATTCTATGAAGCGTGGTTCCTGCCAAAATCAGTACCCAGAGTAGCCGCCGTTGTTGGAGATCACAGCTGCCACACGCCTCGGCATTGATTCAAAGAGACTTTGAATGTGTTCTTGGGGTACAGCAGACCAAGCAGCTTCCACACGTTGCCAAAGTTGATCTGGTGTGACAGCTGGGGATGAACTCTGGGTCAGTCGTTGAGCAACCATGGACCACATGTTTTCTATCGGCGAAAGATCCGGAGAGCGCGTCGGCCAGGGAAGCAATTCAATCTGGTGATTGACGAAGAACCCTTGGACAATGCGTGCCACGTGTGGCCGTGCATTATCCTGCTGAAATATGGCTGTTGGCAAGCCCTGAAGGTAAGAAAGGACAACTGGCTCCAACACCTCGGAGATGTAGCGCTGGCTGGTTAAAGTACCGGCAATGCGTACTAGAGGAGTGCGAGAGAGATATCCGATACCGCCCCATACCATAATACCCGGTGCAGGACCAGTGTGACGGTGCATAATGCAGCTGTTCAGCATCCTCTCTCCACGGTGTCTCCAGACTCGAATCCGACCGTCGTGGTGTTGCATACAGAAGCGTGACTCGTCAGTAAAGAGAATTTCATTCCATTCTGTCGTCCACATCCTTCTTTCATCGCACCATTGGCGGCGGAGACGTCTGTGGTTCCGCGTCAGAGGTAGACAAAGCAACGGACGTCTTGCGGACAGACCATTCTGCTGTAAACGACGTCGAATGGTACGCGCAGACACTGGATGATGCGTTACAGACTGAATCTGCTGTGATATGGTTCGTGATGTGACTGAGCGGTCCGTCACTGCCATGCGTACAATCTGCCTGTCATCACGTGACGTGGTGCACTGAGGTCGATGCGGTCGATCACGTCTGTCCGTCGTACCCTCCTGCACCCAACGATCACATATCCGCATCACAGTTGTTTGGTTTCGTCCAATACGACGACCGATTTCCCTGAAAGATAACCCACAATCTCGGTATGCCACTATCCTTCCTCTGTCAAACTCGGATACTTGATCAAAAGATGATCGTTGTTTCCTACGAGGCATAATTTATCGTTTTTTTGAAAAAAAAGCAAGAAAAACACAATTGCTGTACTTGAAACCGTCGAAATCTCCAAGCCTTAAATAGCGCTTTGAGGTGGCGCCACAGGCGCGCTTGATGTGCGTCTGCGCTGAAATTCTAATCATTTGCATATCTCACCTCAGCTAAGCAGTTTTAAATTTATATTATTTGCGCTTCCCTTTAGGGTGGTTTTATTT